>PVJS01026252.1:0-12678 GCA_004027185.1 Glis glis | reverse complement strand
CATTTTTTATTTTTTGAAACAGAGTCTTGCTAAGTTGCTGAGGCTGGCCTTGAATCTGTGATCTTCCTGTCTCAGCCTCCCAAGTACTGGGATTACATGCATACGTGTGCCACTGTGTCCAGCTTCTCTTTGGTTTTAAGACTTTCAACATATGTAAGAGAAGTAAGAAATTAGTACAGTAAGGATAAATGAGATCTGCAGTCTGGAAACCAACATTCTCTCATTTGGTCAATAACAAATGCATCTTAATTAGTTCTAATGAACATAGAATCTTTCTTGTCATATCAGGGACATTCTCTTGAACACAAGGGTTTCCTCTAAAATAAGCTGCTTATGAATTAGCCAAAGCCATTTCCCAACAACCCACAGATTAAACAAAAACCTGAATCCTTTATGTTTTTCATTAAAAAATACAAATACAAATATAATTCTTCCCCCAAATCACATTGTCCTACATTGTTTTTTGACTCTCATATAAAATATGTATGCTATTTAAGAAATCCACAAGCTGGGCATGGTGGCACATGCCTGTAATTTCGAATCCAATACTTGGGAGGCTGAGACAGGAGGATCGCAGGTTTGAGACTAGCCTCAGCAACTTAGTAAGATTCAGCAACCTAGCAAGACCCTGTTTCAAAACAACAACAACAACAAAAAAGAGCTGAAGGTATGGCTCAGAGGTAGAATGCCCCTAGGTTCAATCTCCAGTACCAAAAAAAAAAAAGAAACCCACAGATTAAGATCTCTATATAAATATCTTCCATCACCCATGTACCTGCCTCTGAGATCATGCCTAAATGTATCTTATGCTACAAAAACAATCAGATTCCAAGGAAGGTCTGTCTCCTTCATAGTCCCTACCTCAAACATCATCTGAACACAAAATGATCTTTTCTTCTCTGGGTTTCTATAGCACTTATATTTCCTGTTTGTAAAATTCATTTGGCAATTAACTGTTTACTGTGATCATTTTTAACCCCAAAGCTAATCTCAGGTACCATTAGTTCTCTATAAGAATTTGTGAGTAACTACGTGTGTGTGTGTGTGTGTGTGTGTGTGTGTGTGTGTGTGTGTGTGTGTTTCATTTCAGTGACAATCTAAAAAATACTACAGACATGCTCTGGATCATCTAATTAATATCTTAAGACTTGCAATTACCTAATATTTTCAGTCCCCATTTGTGTTTATGACTGTTTAGGTCCCAAGTTGATAGTATCATTTTAATTGTAACAAGCTAATAACAAAAGAGCATAAGTGGACTTAATATGCAAGTGAGACTCTTGCATTAAGTAAAAGCTAAATGAAAACTAGGTATTCTACACATAAAAAATTTTTCTTAAATATCCATTAGTTGAGAAAGTGCTTGGAGAATTATGTCATCACTCGGCACACACAGGAGACTACAGTCATTAAAGAATGTCAAACTCAAAAGAACGTGGGCCATAAAGTCAACAACTGAAAAATGACAATTTCAGTAAAGCAGTATTACTAATCACTTTAAATTAGTGATTGTTAATTTGAGTATGTGGCTTTGGGTATTTTGTTTGTATTTGTTTTATAAATTTGTTTTGGATTTACTGCTATGTAAGAGCCATAAGCATACCTGGCTCTCATATACTCTCATAGAGTATACCTGGTTTATGGTTGCACATTTTAAAATTACAGTATAAATAATTTAAGTAAATACTGGAATTCCATGGGCTTTTTAAAAAATATGACTATAAAATACTAATAATACAGTAAAAATAATGTACTATATTGTGACATTTTTAAAATTGTGGCTCTAAGTGATTGTTCCAGTCTTTTACTATTTAACTCTTTGCATCTGTATCATCTTGTTGTCCCAAACAAAATGCAAATACAGAACAGAATTGAGTCTTTGGGTTATTTGCATCTTCCTTAGTATTTAGCTTGGTGGTGAGGACATAATGAGTGCCCAATCACATCAGTGGATTTTAGCTCTTTAACCAACCATTCTAGACTTAACTTCCCATTCCAGAATATGTTGTTTGTTTTTAAAATTCACTTCCAAAACAGGTACTTTTGTCTACTTAGTCAACTGTTTCTGGTACCTACCAAGATCCCAGGTAAATAATAGCGTGCCTCTACTGAATATACCCTGGGTGCCAATAACTAACTTCTCTGAGCATTTTATACAGATCACCTCACTTCATTGTAATAACCACAGGAGAGTAGGTGAGATAATAAACTGTCCTCCTCCTTCTTGTGGATTGAACCCAGGGGGTTCTACCTTTGAGCTACAACCCAAGGTCTTTTTATTTTGAAATAGGGTCTCAATTACCATGCCCTGGCCTTGCTCCTGTGATCATCCTGTCTCAGCCTCCCAAGTACTGGGATTACAGGCATGTGCCACTGTGCCCAGTTAATTCTCTTTCTTAATGAGGAAACCGAAGCATGGAGAACTCCAGTACCTTGCTCAAGGATCATATAATAGGACTAGGTATGGTGGCGCATGCCTATATTCCCAGTACTTGGAAGGCTGAGACAGGAGGATCACAGGTTCAAAGCCAGTCTCAGCAACTTAGCAAGATCTTGTTTCCAAATAAAAAATAAAATAGGGCTGGGGGTGTAGCTCAGAGGTAGAATGCCCTTGGGTTCAATCCCCAGGAACACACACGCAAAAAAATACATAAAAAATATAAAAAATAAGATCATGTAATAATAAGCAGTAGAAGGAGGATTCTACCCCAGGCATACTGAGCCCATTATCCATTGTTGTACTGTCTGCAACTCAAGTGCGCAATTGGAATGTAAAAGTTACTGCCCTGATACCTCATTATCATCAGAAACATCATTAGAAAAATGTAGAATGGATACAAAAAATATCTACACTCCCTCCTCAGGGAGGAATGTGGCTACCACATTATTTATAGAACAGCTATCATGTAATGTCTACTGTAACAATGCAAACAAGTTGTAAGTTATTTAAACTTCGAATTTCTTAAATGAACACATCATTGAAAGGCAAATATTTTGATGTTTATTTGGCCTATTACTTATATTTTATTCTGCCCTTTATTTTGCTTGGAATAGAGGTTAGCATTCAGATATTTGTTTGAATGAAATTCTCTCCTCTTTAACACTTTGGAATGGTCAACTAACCCACAGGTTCAATTCATCATCCATGTACAAAACTCACTTTATTTTCAGTGTCAATCCATTTTTTTAACCATTAAAAAATCCAGTATTCTCAGATTGTGTCTGGATGCCTGATAAAATGGGTTGTAGCAAAGATGAGTTGGTATTTTTATGATCTAGGTGATGTAATCGATTTGGATATAATGGATTACTGGAACGAAGATAAATGTATTGACTGGGAGAATCAATTCAGTTGTGGTCAGTTGACAGTCTTTGAAGCACATTATTTTCACCATATTATTTTTTTCTGCCCTTTTGTCTTGACATCCAGAGAATTGGGTGATCTTCTGATAGGGTATTTCCTCTGAGTTTGCAGTATGTACACTTCCTTCACAAATCTAGTTTCCTTGATATTACACAGAGATTGATTTCCCAGGATACTCTCCTTCTTTCTTTTTTTGTTTTTTTTTTTGGTGGTACCGGGGATTGAACCCAGGGGCATTCTACCTCCGGGCTACACCCCCAGCCCTATTTTTTATTCTTTATTTTGAAACAGGGTCTCACTAAGTTGCAGAGGGGCTCACTAAGTAGCTGAGGCTGGCTGTGAACCCGGATCCTCCAGTCTCAGCCTCCCGAGTACTGGGATTACAAGCGTGAGCCACCACAACTGGCATACTCTCCTTGTTTCTGCCCTGATGATGAGGTTTGTTCTCTTGTAACTGTAGCCTACTGTCATGTCGCGGTAATGATCAGTTCTGTCCCAGACTGAACATGAGGCTAACTCCAGTGTATGATCAGAGTGCTTATGTATGTAAGGGTATGAACTGTGTCCTGGATACTTCCTGATATTCATGCATTCATTCATCTTTGTGTGTGTGTGGTACTGGGGATTGAACCTAGGGTCATTCTACCACTGAGTGACATCCCCAGCACTTTTTATTTTATTTTATTTTATTATCTTGAAACAGGGTCTTGCTATGTTGCTGAGAGTCTCTCTACATTGCTGAGGCTGTTCTCGAACCTGCCAGTCTCCTGTCTCAACCTCCCAAGTACTGGGATTACAGGCATGCACCACCATGCCCCACTCCATCCATTCTTTCAACACACATTTATTAAATACTTATTCTGTGAAAGGAGCTAGGATCTGAGGATGAAGAAGTGATGGGGGACCCCAACCTGCTCATAAGGCATTCATACTTTGGGGAGATATTTCATACTTTGGAGAGACAGGCAAATAACTATTATATGGTGAGAGAAGTACAGTAGTTTTATAGGTGCTCAGACCCTACGATGAGCATGCGGTACAGGTGAGGTGGTGAGCATAAATCGAAAGGAGCAGCACTTTGGGCTGCTTTGACTTCCTGTGTGTGTGTGTGTGTGTGTGTGTGTGTGTGTGTGTGTGTGTGTTACTGGAGATTGAACCCTGGGGCATTCTATCTCCAAGGTACATAGCCAGCCTTTTTTATTTGTTGTTTTGAAACGCAGTCACACTAGGCTGCTGAGAGTCTTACTATGTTGCTGAGGCTGTCCTTGAACCTGAAATCCTTCTGTCTCAGCCTCCCAGGTACTGGGATTACAGGCGTACACCACCACGCCCAGCTTACTTTGACTTCTTAAAGCCTGCTTAGAGTGGCACCAAGAGTGAGGGTATAAATGCCCCGCATGTGAGATTATCTTTGGAAAGCGTGAAATCTCACCCAGAAATGGAGTGAAAAGCTGAAAATGCCGGCAGGCTGCACCATTGCTATTTGAAACCTTGTGTTGCTTGCTGTTCTTTTTTAATGTGTATAAATCCACACGAATTTTCATTCTAGCATATTATGGCATATATATTTTAATATAATAATGTGTTATATTATTGAGCTCCCCCCTTCCCCTGCCCAATTTGAAATCCTCAAGTTCAAGTCAAATGGGTTGTTACGAGAAAATGCCAAGTGCTTCCTGGGATGTTTCATTCTCTTTGGCATAGCAATGAACACTCCTATTCTGAACTGAAGGGGAAAGTACTGTGAGAAAAAGGAAATAGAAAAACAGAATACTTCACTCAATAACAGGGAATCATGATAAGCACCAAATATCTTTGGCTAAGCAAATTAACAAAATGGTATAAAATTCAATTAAAATCCATAGGCCATAATATTTGGCAGTAGATAAGTAAATAAGAGAGAGAGCAAGAGAGAAAGTTTAGGAAGCTGTTGGTGAAAGCACTTTTGAAAATGCAAGGCATTGGCTTAAACACTAGCCTTTGTTTGGAGAGATAAGAGAAAAAATTTAAGAATATTTATATATCAGTTACCATAAAATGTATCTTAAACTTCCACTTACTCCATATCCTGTCATCATAAAATTAGACTTTGATTTAAGTATATTTTCTTCTTATATTGAACAGTTTTTGTAGGTAGTTCTGAGTTCTGCTGACTTATCTCGGCACTATGAATGTTCATTATAGAAAATTACATAGAAAATATTCATGATAAAAAATTTTGGGGCTGGGCATGGTGGCATACGCTTTTAATCCCAGTACTTGGGAGGCTGATACAGGAGAAGCACAGGTTCGAGGACAGTCTCAGCAAGTAGTGAGACTCTTATTAACCTAGGGAGAGCCTGTTTCCAAATAAAAATAAAATAGGGCTGGAGTGTAGCTTGGAGGTAGAATGCCCTAGATTCAATCCCAAGTACCTATTTTTTTTTTTTTTTGCTTAAATGTTTAAACCATGTGCTCTAGGATGCTAATTTAATTTTACTCACCAACCTTGAAATACTTAACCCACCAACACAGACTTTCCTGATCTGGTTCTAATAAACAGAAGTGGTAGAAAAAGAGTGATCTGGCTCTATTAGGATTAGGAACAGAGCTGGAGGCATACCTGCTCATAAAAAGCTGCTTTTACACACAGTTGGACAATAAAGTGATTCTTGCAGATGAACTCTAAAATGCATTGCAAACTCTTACTTTCCTCTAAGTTTCTCAAGCGGAACTCAATCAGATTCACTTTTTATCTGCCGCCTGCTCCTCCCTGGCTGCTGTGTGTTCCTATTATAGCTCCAGGGGCACTGTGGCTGCTCCTCCTTCCTTCTCTAAACTGTTACTGCATCAGCACTTGCCCACTTACTCAAACCAAAGTCTTTTTTATTTCTCCCTGTTCTTCCCTCTATTTGCCAATCTTTCGTTCTTTCTCTAGCCCTTAACCAGGCTGCAGGTTGGTTCACTCCAATCTCTATCCACTGCATCAGTTACAGCCAGAGAGGAAGATCAGGGACATGTGCCCCAGCTGCCGTCACTCCTCATTCCAACCCACACCCCAACCTGAGCTTGGGCACCGCCGCATTCTACCACTCGATGCAGTCACTGGATCTCTGCTGCCCAGCACATGGTAGATAAAATCTGAAACCTCATTTAACAGTGCACATAAGGCCCACAGCAGCGGGGCTGGGACTCTCTCACCCCCTACATTCATGTCATGTTATGTTATTCCAAACATTCGTTATTTTATTTAGCATTCTGTGAGTGGCTGCTACATGCCAGACATTGGGCTAGGGGTGCTATGAAGAGTAATGTTGACACTCAGAAAAGTAATCCTGAGAGGGGGTATGGAGAAGCAAATAACTAAAACACAGAATGATGAAAGCTCCAAGGGATGGTTAAGCGAGCCTAGCAGGGCACCTGGCCCAGGTTGGAAGCCTGAGGTAGGGATAGATTTCTAGAAGACACCCTAGAAAGACTAAATCTAAAGAATGGATGTGTCCTATGCCAAGAATTTACTAACCAGTTTCTTTCTTTTTTTTTTTTTAAAGATCTTTCTTCTTTTCAAGAGAATTCTTATGGAGCCTTCAGAGTGACCGAGGCTTTCCTGGCCCTTCCCAGGCAGAGCTAAGAGCTCAGCATTCTTTCCCCTGTGGCCCCACAGAATGGTTTGATTCTTCCATATCGCAGTGACTGGGGAAGGGGCTTGGCCCTGCCCTTACCCAGGAACTCCATCAGGGCAGGGAGGTGTCATGCCTGACACAAACTGCATGCTCAATAAAGTCTGATGAGTAACTGAAGTCAGCTTTAACATTTGACAGTCCATTTTAAAATAAGGGTGGCATCTATAGGAATGTAACACTGTCAGGAGAATGCTTTATTATACGAGAATCCTATTATGCTTCAGAAAACAACATAAGAAGAAATCAACAAGAATTATTCCCTGTAGAAATGAACAAGGGCTCAGAAATGCTTTAATATGTTTAGCCACATTTTCTAGCACTCAGGTGATTTCAGCAATGGTCATAACTGTTGCTAAGTTATGGGCTGTTAGACACTTTATCATTCATATGCCTCAGCTGTGAATGGAAACAACACAGACAGCTCACAGGAAGGACCCTACAGCCCCCAGCCAGGCCAAACTGGAGCACACACACGCGCAGGCTTCTGGGACACTGGAACTGAACCAGTCTTCACCCAGAACCAGTGTGGCTGCAGTGTATAGCTTTTGCATGTGGCGAGAGAGACAAAAGGATTCTCTCTCACACTCACTTCTTGGATAATTAATCTAACAACAACCATGCCAAAAGCTTAGTATCTATTTTGTCATCTGAAAAGGTCATTCCCAATTAAATACTGGCTGAGTTCTCTCCAATTTCCAACTCTATATCCCCTAGCAGTAGAATACATGGACTATTTTGGTCAGTAGCAAGCTTGGGGTAGCTAAAAACATATACCCATACACCTCACCATCACATGTTGTTTTAAAATTTATTTTAAAATATTTTTGTGGAGACTGGCAGGCTATTTGTTTTGCTTTTCCATCTGATATTGAACTAATATACTAATGATGACTCTGATTTCTCTTTCTATGATATTGATCTTATTTTTCCCTGTGGCATATTTATTTTTCCACCTGGGGACTAAAAATTACTGCAATTTGGAAGCAGTGGTTCATTCGCAGTTACTTATGCAAAGCAACCCAAGTGCTACTATGTAATGCGGGCGGGCATGGCTACATCTCACGTAGATTTCTCCACATGCTTGACATTCTCTTGGATGTTAATGTTCATTGTTTTTATATTATTTTGTTTAAAACATTCTGTTATTAAATATGAACAACATTGTAAAGCACAAAAGGAATCCTAAAAGTTAGAGAGAGATGGATTAGAAAATACTTGCAAATAAATGTATGTCATGTGGGCTGTGTTTTGTCCTTTCCCCACTTTTCATCGTTCTTAGTAATTAGCTCTGTGGGCCCCAGTGAACCTCACTAAGGTTTGTTCTGAAACTTCAGGGGCATTTTGCAGGTGTGAAACTGAGAACTGGAGGACAACTGAGTGAAAGGACAGTAATGCTCAGAGAAAACTGCAGGTGAATGTGCTAGAAATTCCCTCATTGCACTCTAGGAAGAGCTTATTATTAGTGAGAAGAGAGTACAACCACCCACACAGAAGACAATAGGAGTAAGAAGCCCCTATGTTGCTGAAGGTGATGGTCATGAATTGTACCTCTTTTCTGTCTCCTGTTGGGCCTGTACAGTGCCAGGCAACTAATAGATGTTCAATCAGTCTTTATGGCTTGATAAAAAGAGGTTAGCTTGATATACAGTTCAAATGATGACAACTCTGTGAGTTTATTCCTCCTTTAAGTTGGTTTGTGACATATATCCCAAACTTTTCACACTGGCAGTCCACTGCAGATCTGAGCCATTGTCACAATAAACTTTGAAGTTCGTCAACACTCTGGGTGCATCTCTAGAATGTAAGCTCTACTGACAATAGGTTCTCGTTTCTATTTGTCACCCACTCCATCAAAGTTTCTAAATAAATGCTAGTGTTTTCTCTTTGTTTGAATAGAAAAATGCCTTTGAATTAAGTCCTCCTATATAACCTTTAAATGCTGAGGATAAAATGCTGAAAAAGACTTGGACCCCACTCTCCAGGATTTTTGGACATTGCTGAAAGAGGCTGGGTCCCTGGCCAAAGCAGGAGGGTCCCTGGCCAAAGCAGGAGGGCTCAGTGCTCAATGACTCCTACTGAGTTTTCCATTAGATTTTACAACATTTTGTTTCTAGATTTCTCAATGGAAGGAAATAGTTACCATAGAGGGTAAATTTGCTTTCCCCACATAGTCAAAAGTCTTTTTAGAGACAAGCCTCATAAATAAAATGGCTGATAAATCTGGAGAATAGCATTGTAAGTCCAAACTTGAATATGGTTATGAAGTAATGAAGTCACTTTCTTCCTCATAAATTAATCTGGAATGATGTAATAATAACAATAGGAGTTAACATTTTGAGTACTTAATTAGTACCAAGTGTTTTGCATGCATTATTTAACTTAATCCTTATAATTTATGTGTCATTTAATATGCACCAAATAATGTATGTACCATTTTTGTTTCCATTTTACAATGAGAATAGAGACTGAGATGTACCTCAGGTGTTGAAAGGAAGTGCTGGGGTTTTGAAGCCAGGGTTTTCAGGAAGACCTGTGCTCTGAGCCACCAAACTATCTTCCACAAAATGAGGTCTAGAAATATTCCCGATTAGTATAATGTATTATCAAGGCATTTTGAGAAATGACTCAGACTTTTCAAATCTAGATATATTGGTTGTGTTATCTTGGGTAAAAATTTGTCTGAAAAATGTGGTCTGAAGAATAAATCCATATATAGCAGCCTGAGGTCAAGGTAACAATCCTTCCCTATATGTTGGGAGTGTGCACTTAGTAAATAAGTGTGGAAGTTTAACACAAGGTCCCAGAGACACTGAGGAAAGCAGCTTAATGTTGTCTCATTATATCAAAAAAATCTATATTAAGAATACAAAAAAGGATAGGGAGAAAAAGACCAAAGCACTCCAAGTAAAACATGCATAGTATCAAGGTTACAGAGTTAATCTGTCACACTTTATAATATTCTCCTGCTTTTTCATAGAGTCTGATAGGCTAAAGCTGGAATACAGAAGTCAGTATCCAGAAATTTTGAGTTTTTGCTTTGGTCTTTGTTTGTTTCACGATTATCCTGAAGATTGTAGGTACTCTCCAATTCATTCAATGTCAACAGTCTGTTGTGACCACTTGTACCAAGCCCATTTTTAAAGGAATCAAACTTGAAGACTCAATTGTAAAGTTAGTATAGACATACAAAAAAAAAAATCAACCAAGCTCAACAGATTTTGGAATATAAATGAGATAAGGCAAATGCTAAGTTGTTTCTCACTTTCACTAAATGAAATAAACACAACATGTAATTGCTGAAATGAAGTGTGTGCACAGGCAACAGAGAGGGGAGAGAGAGAGAGAGAGAGAGAGAGAGAGAGAGAGAGAATATGAATGAGAAAGAGTCAATATCCATATGACCTATATTACTCATTTCTATCCTATCAGTCATAGGAGTTCTTCTTTAAATACAGATATATCATCTGTAGCTGGAAATTTAAAAGATGGTCACTAAATTCATAATGAATTCAGGTGCTTTTATATTTTTAAATTAACATATTTTTTACTGGCCAAGAAATGAGTACTGGAACAAACAGTCACTTGTGGAATCTTTGAAGATGAAAAGCTTAAAAGGGGAAGAAAGGGCATTTAGTTATTAAATGTGTAATTCCAGGCACATCAAACAAACAAAAAAATCTCAGGGCATCAAAATACTCCTGGGTTTTTCTGACCCTTTCAGGCTCAGAAATTTTAATTTTAACAGGCTCAGGATGTTATTTTGCATGTTTTTGCAACTCATTACAGAAGATAATCTTTCCTTCTGAAGAGAATCCTTTATTTTAAAAAAAAGTAAAACCCCTACCAAGCTTTTTTTGTTGTTTACTGAAAGGTATGAAAAAGGATCCAAAGCAGCCCAGTATTTGTTCAAACAATATATAGCCTTAAATCCTGAGCCTTGGCTCTGATCACACAGCTCTGGCATGCCAGTTGGTTATGAATTTAATCTAGTATTGGCAGACAACAAGAAAATCAACCCATTATTTGGCCACATAACTCCAAGTACACTACTTTATTTTCTTCTGAATTGACTGTTTTTGACAGAATTGTACAACTGTGTCACTGTAGAGATTCAGGCTCATTTCCTTTTGAACTAATCTACCAAATAGGTAAATGCTTTGAAAAAATTCTAAAAGAGAAACAGGAAGTTATAAAACAGTATCTGAAGTATGTTTATATATTACATATGCATATATAGTAAAAGATAATGAGATATTAGACTTTATGTTAACTGCCATTATTTTTGTAGGTAGCATTGTAGGAGATATTTATCTTCTTTTATGTGGTTCTAAATTTATTTTCCAAATTTCCTACAAGAACAAATGCTACTTTTGCAAATAAGAAAAAGAGAAAGCCAAGCACTAAATATTATTTCCAATTTTGGCACCAAGGATAAAAGCCCAAATTAAATATGTTCAGAGTCTCTTAGCTTCTCATGTTCCAAACTTTAAGCATGATGGCACCAAATTAGTCCAGCTTACATATTATAAGAAGAGTTGAGAGATGAGAGTAATGTCACCCCAAACAGCTCATTCCATTGACCCCCCATCAGTGGTCAGGTGCCACCAGGTCCTTCCCTAAAGTTGAACTGTGTCTCTCTAGCAAGTGACTTCTCAATTCTGTGTTAAAGAGCTGACTTCAAAGTAGGTGAAGAATCAAAATGATTTATTCTACACAGCTCCAAGGAGGGAAGCTAGGATCAATGGAGGTATATCCAAGTTTAACTTAAAGAAGAATGCTCTGAGAGTCATGGTCAAAATCTCTTTCCCCTGAGTGAATAAGCAAGGTGGCAGTGAGAGTCGGGTTCAGCTGGGGCAGACTGAGAGGTGGCCCACTGATCCTGGGCAACAGTGAAATTAAGAGACCATGAAGAACAAAGTCAAGACGGAACCAAATCTGATAAGAGAAAGTAGGGTTGCCCCAATGGAAGGGCCAGAAGCAGGGGTTGGGAGGTGGGGATTAAACTCAGGACTAGACAGTGCTGGAGATGACTTAGAAACAAGATCGACTACATACTGTGTGGAGCTCAATGTGAAATGAAAATGCAGAGATGCTGATTAAAAACTTATTTAAAATTTCAAGGTGGCAGCAGCAGAGTATTAAGTCAAGCACAGGGCCCTATGAAGCTGGTCCTGCACAGGAATGGTTTATCACCAGGAAGGAGACGTGTGTCCTGGGTTCCTCATCCTTGGGTGGCTCTTACTTATTCACGAGCTCACCCAGGGAATAATGTGGAGCCTTAAAATAACAAGAACAAGGAAGGCAGAGCTTTTCAAAATGGAATTGGACAATATGGTCACAGGAAATGTTCAAATCTAGGCTGCGTTTTGCCAGAGAGAATTCAAGCAACAAGTGGGTATTTAGACTTGAGGGCCTTAAGATCCCTTTTAACTCAGAGTCTAGAATTCCCTACTAGGTGCTAGGCCCTTTACCCAGTGCCTTGAAAGGGCCTGGTGGACTGGCAGTAGCCTGCTCTGTAGTACCGGGCCTCTCCCACGTGGCAGTAATTTAGCATATTAATGGCAAAGATGGCGCTGGCGAATTCCTCAGGGGGAAGTGACCTCAGGACCTCCTTCCGTACTCATAGACAGGTGTCTCTACCAATAATAAAGT
>PVJS01026251.1:0-27165 GCA_004027185.1 Glis glis | reverse complement strand
CAAATACCCCTAACTGTTGCCAACTGTATATGTAATCAAAATGTATAAAAGCCCGAGTAATCTAGAGCTCGGGGTCCGAGGTCAAGACTCCACTGTGCTGGATGAGACTCGGACCCTAGCTCGAGCTAGCTAATAAAGTTCCTTTGCTTTTGCATTATCGATTGGTGGAATTGGTCTCTCACTTCGAACACTCGAACCCGCAACTCAACAGTCTCAAACATGTGATCCTCCTGTCTCAGTCTCCCAAATACTGGGATGACAGGTGTGTGCCATCAGGTCTGGCTCATCTGATCTTTGACAAAGAAACAAAGGCAAAATATAATGAAGCAAAGGTCTTTCAATAAGTTATGCCAGAACAACTGGATACCCATAAGCAAAACAAAACAAAACAAAACATGGCCGGGTGTGGTGGTGTATGCCTGTAATTCCAGTACTTGGGAGGCTGAGACAGGAGGAGTGCAGGTTTGAGGCCAGCCTCAGTGACTTAGTGAGACTCTTAGCAACCTAGAGAGACTCTGTTTCAAGACAAAAACTAAAAAGGGCTGAGGATATAGCTTGGAGGTGGAATGTCCATGGGTTCAATCCACAGTACCACCACCACCACCAAAAAAAAAAAAACCCAAAAAACACAAAAAAACTAGACATAGACCTTAACATCTTCATAAAAATTAACTCCAACTGGCCCACAGACTTAAATATCAAACACAAAACCATAAAACTCCTAGAGGATAAAATAGAAAAAAAAATCTAGGTGTCCCTGGGGTTTGGTGATGACTTCTTAGATATAACACCAAAGGCATGATCCATGAAAGAACTAATTTAGAATAAAATAGGGCTGGGTGTATAGCTCAGAGGTAGAATGCCCCTGGGTTCCATCCCCAGTACCACACACACACTCAGACACACACACACACACACAAAGTCAATGACCTTACTAGACATCTCACCAAAGAAGATAAACAGGTAGAAAATAAGCATATGAGAAGATGCTCCACATCATATAAAAAGCAAGTTAAAACAACAATGAAGCCGGGTGTGGTGGTGCACGATTGTAATCCCAGTACTTGGGAGGTTGAGACAGGAAGATTGCAGGTTCAAAGTCAAAATAAAACAAAACAAAGCAAAACAATGAAATAACAAGACAGGGATGATGTTATAGTTTAGATCTGGAATGTTCCCAAAAGTCTAATGTGTACAGAGGCAGGGTTTTGCGGCAATGATTGAGTCACGGTGGATTAATCTATTTGATGGATTAATTCATGGATAGCTGAATGGACTACTGGGGAGGTGGGACCTAGTTGGAGAAAGTGGGTCACTGGGGGTAACCTTATCCCTGGAAGGCTTTATCTTCTCCCCAGCCCATTCCCCTCTCTCTGCTCCCAGGCTGCCATGAGCTGACAGCTGTCCTCTGACCTTCCGCCATGATGTTTCTGCCTTGCAGCCAGCTGACCATTGACTGAAATGTCGAAAACTGAGTCAAAATGAACTTTTCCTCCTCCAACTTGTTTGTGTTAGGTATTTGGGTCACAGCTATGAAAGGCTGGCAGAAAATCCAGAAACTGACAACACTAAATGCTAGTAAAGATAAGGAGTGATATGAAACTCGTTTATTGCTGGAGTGAACATAGATGGCATAGCTACTTTAGGTGACAGTATGGCAGTCCCTTGTAAAACTAAATATACTCTTTTAAAAAAATTTTTTTAATTGGCTCTAGAGATTGAATCCAGAGTAATTCTATCTCCAAGTTCCACCCCCAGCCCTATTTTATTTTTTATTTGGAAACAGAGTCTCATTAGGTTGCTAAGGCTGGCTGCGAACCCGAGATCCTACTGTCTCAGTCTCCCTCGTACTGGAATTACAAGCATGCACCACCAGGCCCGGCTGTATGAATCTTATTTTATTTTATTTTATTAGTGCATTGCAATAATACATCATGAAGGATTTCAGGGTGGTTGACGTATACATGCACTCACTGGGCCATTAGCCCTCCCCATTTCCCCCATTCTGCCTCCCCCCCACTTCTTCCCGTTTTCAGCATAGTAGTTGACTTTGATATCTTCGTGTATGTCCATCCTGTGCACCAGTTTGTTTCCCTCTCCTTCCCTCCCTTCTCCCCCAGTTAGTTCGCCTTCTTCGCTCATCTGAGGTTTTCTCTTTGTCTGGAGTCCCTCCTGTGTGGGGTCGTGGCTCATCCTCCCATGACCTCAGCACTGGGGTTCTCCAGGGTGGGGCTGGGGGCTTGGCCACCCTGCATCCCCAGCACCAGGGTGAGGGGTTCTCTGGGGGCGGGGCCAAGGGCTTTCCCACTCCGTGTCCCCAGTGCTGGGGGATGTCCAGGGGTGGGGCCGAGGGCTCACCCACCCCGTGTCCCCAATGCCAGGGGGAGGGGTTCTCTGGGGGCGGGGCCAAGGGCTCACCCACCCTGCGTCCCCAGCTCCAGTGGGAGGGGTTCTCCGGGGGCGGGGCTGAGGGTTCACCTGCCTTGCATCCCCAGTACAGGGTGGGTTTCTAGGGGCAGGTCCGGGGGCTGACCGCCCATGTTCTCAGTGCTGGGCTGCTGGGGAGGGGGCCATGTCTCATCTACCTATGTCCTCAGTTCTGGGGTATTCCAGGATGGTGTTGGGCTGCTCATGGGGGGCCATGGCTCATTGGCTCATGTTTTCAGAGTTGGGCTGCTCCTGTGTATGGCCACCTCTTCTTTGTCTCTCCTCATTGCACTTGCAGGAGCAGAGGCTCACCACCCACCCCTTGAAACCATCGTTGTTACAGGTGTGGGTCTGGATTAACTTGGGCTTCATCATGTTCTGGAGTTGATCGGTTTCAATGGTGGTCTATAGTTGCCGGTTTCACAAGGATCTGCTGTCTCTTTGCTGTTGGTCTCTGGGAGTCACGGTGTAGGCGTGGCCCCGCATAGATGGTGCCTTCGCCTCTGCTCTCCACTTACCAGGTGAAATGCGTGGAGTTCTGTTTAGCCCCCCCCCCCCAACTCTGTCTGCTGCCTCGCACTCTGCTGCTCTTTGGCTCTCTTTGTTTTGTTGAGTTTTGTCTGCCCCACTTTTCTGGTTAAGAAGCAGTCTTCCTGCCGGCCGATTTCCGAGTTTCGGAGTGCCGGCGACACGCTGCCTCCCTTTATCTCACTCACCCATGTTCTCATTGGGCAGTTCCGGGGGTCCATGCCATGTCTGTCCATGTCCTCAGTGCTGTGGTGTTCTGCGCCGGTGCTAGGCTATTCTGGGGGGGGGGGCATGTTTCACCCGCTCGTTTTCATCTATCTATCATCTATCTATGATTTAATTTTTTTAGTACTGGGGACTGAACCCAAGGGCATTCTACCTCCTAGCTATACCCCCAGCCCTTTTTATTTATTTTTTTTGTTTTGAAACAGGATCTCACTAAAGTTGCTGAGAGTTTCCCTATGTTGCTAAGGATTTTCTTGAACCTGCAATCCTTCTGTTTCAGCCTCCCAAGTACTGAGATTATAGGTGTGTGCTACCATGCCTGGCTATATATATGTATTTGTGTGTGTGTGTGTGTGTGTGTGTGTGTGTTACTGGGGATTGAACCCAAGGACATTTTACCTCTGAGCTATCCCCCAGCCCTATTTTCAGTTTTATTTCCTCAGGGGCTGGGGACCCTGGCTTCTGCCAGCACCAGTCCCCTGCGTAGGCCAGGCGAGGCCTCTGGAAACTCAGTTTCCAGAACTGAGCAGAAGCATGTCAGAACCTGGAAACCTGGCTGCCGGGACACCTAGACCCTAGCTCAGACACCTGCATCCCTGGTGGGCAGGTACCCCACCTGCAGATGCAATGCCTGGGAGGAAAGTGCATTGAGACACTGTGTAGGGACGGATTGAAATGGATAAAGTGAGAATAAAGGCCTGGGGTGCGGCTGTGGTAGAGGCGTGCTGAAGGCCCTGGCTCTATCCTATGATAAATAAATAAATGAAAATAAATGATTATGATGTGAGACTATAATGCACCAATAAAAGTACATATAAAATAAAAATTTTAATATAAAAATGAGATAATGCAAAACACGCAGTTAAAGCCTCCCCATATAGTCAGCACTCAATATGAAAATAAATACATAGATAATATGCATTATTACTATGATAATCATAGCAATGCATAGATAATATGATAATGCATAGATAATGCATAGATAATATGCATTATTACTATGATAATCATTTTCATATACTTTGGTCAGAAAAAGGGCTAGGAATTGTGAAAAATCAATTGTGATGAACCATTGTGTTTTCTCACCAAAACACACACTTTTTTTGTAATGGGGATTGAACCCAGGGCATTCTACCTCTGAGCTACACCCCTAGCCTTTTTTAGTTAATTAATTAATTAATTTATTTATTTTTGTGTGGTACTGGCAATTAAGCCCAAGGGGCACTCTACCTCTGAGCTACACCCCCCCAGCCCTATTTATTTTTATTTTTGAAACAGGGTCTCACTAGCTTGATGAGAGGCTCACTACTTACTGAGGCTGTCCTCAAACCTGTGATCCTCCTGTCTGAGCCTCCCAAGTACTGGGATTACAGACATGTTCCACCACACCCAGCGCTGAGGTTCTTCATAAGTTGCTGAGGCCATCCTCAAACCTGTGATCCTCCTCTCTCAGCCTCCCAGGTACTTGGATTACAGGTGTATGCCACTATGCCCAGCTCATTTTTTTAATTAATTAAAAAATAGTTTTGCTGGGCATGGTGGCGCATGCTTGTAAACCCAGTACTTGGGAGACTGAGATAGGAGGGTCGCAGGTTCGAGGACAGCCTCAGCAAGTAGTGACACTCTCATCAACCTAGTGAGACCCTGTTTCAAAATAAAAATAAAATAGGGCTGGGGGTGGAGCTCGAAGGTAGAATGCCCCTGGGTTCAATCCCCAGTAACACACACACACACACACACACACACACACACACACACACACACACAGTTTAATAATCCATTGTTGGATGATAAATCTCTGGATTCCAGAACTTTCTGTTTTGTAATACAGGAAAACAAAAGAATACAAAACAGCCAATTCTGCAGAAGCAAGCTGTAACAGAAGTTTGCTAACTGTCTAGAAACCTCTCAATGTTTGTCCCACTGCTGATTTGTGGTACCTACTGCCAGTACTGAGTGAACTTCCACATTCTTTTTTTTTTTTTTGTAGTACTGGGGATTGAACCCAGGGGTAGTCTATCTCCTAGCTGCATCCCCAGCCCTTTATATTTTTTAGTTTGAAACAGGGTCTTGCTAGGTGGCTGAGGTTTTTGGTAAGTTGCTGAGGCTGGCCTCAAACTGGTGATCCTCCTGTCTCAGCCTCCCAAGTACTGTTATTTCAGGTGCGTGCCCGCCATGTCCAGTTAATTTACCGCACTCCTTGGAATCATTCCCCAAGTGTTGGATATTTAAGTGTTCTTTTCACTTTTCATATTATCTGGGTATTGGATGATTATCTTTGTAAAAGTCCTTTTCTATATTTAAGATTATTTCCTTATGTTCTAGTTACAATAGGGAAATATTAAAGGGGAATGAAGATTTTTAAAGGCTCTTGAATTTTATTCCTGAGTTTATAGTCTCACTGGGAGCATTTGAAAGGTCCCATTTTATTGAATACTTGCTGGCACCAAATATTACCATTTAAAAATAATTTTCATTGTTTCAAATATACATATGGCATTTTCTTTGAGCTTATACTTTCTAGATTACTAGTGAGAGAGAGCATTTTCTACTTTGCCTGCTAATTAGTTGTATTTTTATGTGACTTTTCTGTTCATATCCTTAAGGCAATTGTGCCTATTGGGAAACAAATATGGTAAGTACAAGTATTGATTATCCAGCTCCTAAAAAATCACACCTTTAATTACTAGGTTTTCTGCTGTGTGTGTGTGTGTGTGTGTGTGTGTGTGTGTGTGTGTGTGTTGAAACAGGGTCTCACTAGGTTGCTGAAAGTCTCGCTAAATTGCTGAGGCTATCCTCAAACCTGGGGATTGAACCCAGGAGCATTCTACCTCTGAGCTGTACCCCAGCCCTTCTTATTTTTTGTTTTGAAACAGGGTCATGCTAGGTTGCTGAGAGTCTCACTGGTTGCTGAGGCTGGCCTCAACCTTGTGATTCTTCTGTCTCAGACAGAAGAATACATGGTGCGTGAGCCACCATGCCTGGCTTTTGCTATTGTTCATATCACAAAATGTACAATTCCTTCATGGATTAATTTTGACACTTAAAGCTTTTGGAAGCCGGGCATGGTGGCATACTCTTGTAATACCAGTACTTGGGAGGCTGAGACTGGAGGATCCGGGTTTGCAGCCAGCGTTAGCTACTTAGTGAGAGCCTGTTTCAAAATAAAGAATAAAAAATAGGGCTGGGAGTAAAGCTCAGAGGTAGAATGTCCCTGGGTTCAATTCCCAGTACCACCAAAAAAAAAAAAAAAAAAACTGTTGGAACTAGAAACTCCTTTTCCTTACAAGAATTTGAGATTCCAGATGGGTGCAGTGGCACATATCTGTAATCCCAGTACTTGGGAGTCTGAGACAGGAGAATCTTGAGTTCGAGGCCAGCCTCAGCAACCTAGTGAGACACTCAGCAACCTAGCGAGACCCTGTTTCAAACTAAAAAATAAAAAGGGGTGGGGGTGTAGCTCAGAGGTAGAATGCCAGTGGATTCAATCCCAGCACCAAAAAACAAAACAAAAAGAATTTGAATTTCCATTCTTATCCGTAGAGACCATGCACTCAGAAGTTGACCATTAATTCAGTGATTTAGCTTCCTAATGCTGGTGTGACAAATTACCACATTTAGTGGCTTCAAATTCCACACACTATCTTACAGTTTTAGAGGCCAGAGTCCAACACTAGTTTCACTGCAGGGCTGCTCCTTCTGAAGGCTCTGGGGAGAACTGTTTCCTGCCTTTTCAGCTCCCAGAGATCACCTGTGTTCCTTGGCTTCCAACTCCCTTCCTCCATCTCTAAAGCCAGCAGCACAGAGCCCAGTCAGTTCCCGCTGCCACCTCTCTACTTCTCTGTCTTTTGCCCTCCTCTTCCACTTATAAGGATCCCTGTAGCCGGTCGTGGTGGCACACACCTGTAATCCCAGTACTTGGGAGGCTGAGACAGGAGGATCACATGTTCGAGGACAGCCTCAGCAATGTAGCAAGACTTTCAGCTACCATGAAACTGAATATATTCATAGGTTGCAGGAATTGTGGACATCTTTGGGGAGGGGCATTATTCTAATTATTTCAGTCATGGCAAACTTCAGCCAATTAGCACAATCCATTCCCCTGGAGGTGTTCACTGGTATAAAGTCATGGCTGTTAGCCTACCCCTGGTATAGAGTCATTGCACAGTCATAGGTAAAGAGCCTGCTCCAGTCTAATCAGAGAGAATGTCAACTCTGCCTGGGAATGCAGGGACAGGAGCACCTCCCTCTTCTCCACCTGTGCCATCCAGGAGAGTAGCCACTAGTCATATCAGGCTACTGAGCACTTGAAATGTGAGTACCGTGAGCCAGGCGTGGTGGCGCACGCTTGTAATCCCAGTACTTGGGAGGCTGAGACCAGGGGATCCGGGTTCGTGGCCAGCCTCAGCTACTTAGTGAGGCCCTCCCCAATTTAGTGAGACCCTGTTTCAAAATAAAGAATAAAAAATAGGGCTGGGGGTATAGCCCGGAGGTAGAATGTCCCTGGGTTCAACCCCCAGTACAAAAAAAGTACTGTGAATTGAGATGATCTGTAAATACACATTGGATTGTGATGACTTACTACAAAACAAAAAGAACATAAAGCTATCTTAGTAATTTTTATATTGATTTTTTTTGTGGTACCGGGGATTGAACCCAGGGGCTTTCTACCTCCGAGCTACACCCCTGGCCCTATTTTTATACTTTATTTTGAAACTGGGTCTCATGAAGTTGTGGAGGCCTCACTAAGTAGCTGAGGCTGGCCACAAACTTGGATCCTCTGGTCTCCGCCTCCCAAGTACTGGAATTACAAGCGTGCGCCACCACACCCGGCCCTATATTGATTATATGTTGAAGTAATTTTTGCATATACTGAGTTAAAATTTTATTAGTAGAATTAATCATACCCTTTTCTCCTTATTAAGTTTTAAAAATGTGACTACTACAAACTTTTATTTATTTTTATTTTTTGGTACTGGGGATTGACCAGGGATGCTCTACCTCCAAGCTACACCTCTACCCCTTTTTTTATTTTTTAAATTTTGAAATAGAGTCTTGCTAAATTACTAACAATCTCACTAAATTGCTGAGGCTGGCCTCAAACCTGTAATCCTCCTGGCTTAGTCTCCCAAGCACTGGGATCACAGGCATGTCCCCCTCCCACTTCTTGCAAGATATTGCTAATGTTATAGTACTCAGAGGCAGGGCCTTTAGAGGGGGATTAGGCCCTGAGTGCTCTTCCCTGGTTAATGGGATTAAGTTTAAGGCCCTTTAAAATTCATTTATTTATTTATTTAATGATACTGGGGATTGAACCCAGGGACATTCTACCTCCAAGCTACACCCTCAGCCCTATTTTATTTTTATTTGGAAACAGGGTCTTGCTAGGTTGATGAGTCTCACTACTTGCTGAGACTGTCATCAAACCTGCAATTCTCCTGTCTCAGTGTCCCAAGTACTGGGATTACAGGCGCCACCACATCTGGCTTATATATTTCTTATTATTAGTATTTTTGTGTGTTTAGTTCTGGGGATTGAATCCAGCAGCAGTCTACCTTCAAGCTACATCCCCAGACCATCTTTCTTTTCGTTTTAAAACAGGGTCTCACTAGATTGTTGAGAGTCTTGCTACATTGCTGAGGCTGGTCTCGAACTTTCTTTTTCTTTTTTTCTTTTTCTTTTTTGGTACTAGGGATTGAACCCAGTGGCATTCTACCTCTGAACCACACCTCCCAGCCATTTTTTAATTTTTATTTTGAAACAGTCTCTCACTAAATTGTGCAAGCTGTTCTTGAACTGTGATCCTCCTGTCTCAGCCTCCCAAGCACTGGGGTTACAGGCGTGCGCCATCACGCCTGACTGTATTAGTCTATTTCTATTGGACAGCGCTGCTGTAGATGGTGTGGTGAGTGGATGTGAAGCCTGGAGCTCCTGCAGCAATGTTTTGCCAGTGAGAGAAGTCAGTGGGGGATGAAGGTGAAACTGAAGGAGGTAGAGCAGAGAGGGAAGGAAATCGCTTTCCTGATGACATTGTTGAGCTGCTGGTTCATCTAACCTTAATCTTTCTGGTCTAAAGTGCTTGCAGACTATATAGCCCCTCTTCTGCAGCTCTGTAACCCTCATGAGGGTGTGCACCCTTCCCTGTAGTCTCAAACATAATGTTTCAGGGGTGGGAGTGGAGCTCAGTGGAAGGGCTTACACTCTGGGTTCAATTCCTAGCACCAAACAACAAAAACAAAATACAATGTTTAAATAAATCTTTGAACAATTACAAGACTTTTAAAAAATTCAAAAAACTAGTATTTATTTGTTTTTGGTAGTAGGAATCAAACCTAAGGGCATTCTACCTCTGAGTTACACCCCCAGCCCTTATTATTTTTTATTATGAAACAGGGTCTCACTATGTTGGTGATGCTGACCTTGAACCTGCAATCCTCCTGTTTCAGCCTCCCAAGTACTGGCATTACAGGCTTGTGCCACTACGCCTGGCAAATTAGTGCTTTTTTTTTTTTTGTCCTATGGATTGAGCCCAGGGGCATTCTACCTTTGAGCTTCACCCCAGCCCTTTTTTAAATTTTTTGTTTTGAAACAGGGTCTCACTAGGTTTCTGAGAGCCTCACTAAGTTGCTAAGGCTGGCTTCGAACCTGGGATCCTCTGGTCTCAGCCTCCCAAGTACTGGGATTATAGGCAGGCACCACCATGCCTGGCCAAACTAATGCTTTTTAAAGTTATGAAAGTAGCATGTTTCATTGTAGAGCATTTGGTCAATACAATAAATAAGAAGAAAATATCATAATCACCCAGTGATTGCCTCTGCTAGTGTTTATTCTTCCTAACTTGAGCAAACATTCTATTCTGGAATGTGTAACTCAAATTGTGTTTAAATCAAATAGTGTGGTCTTTATTATGTCACTTTGAAAGCGGCATCCAGGATATGTCTGGCTCAGGAGAAGTAAAGAGGACAGGGGTGTCTGAAGCAATTCCGACGGCACATGCCTTCCTTCTCACTACTTCTGGCAACTGCTCAGTTCCCATAGCCCCTGTGTTCATTCCTGAGACTTTCTGAGGACTTGGAGCCTCTCTTCTCAAACTGTGCTGTGGCCAGTTTACTCTCATGGCATGTGACTGCCATCTCCTTGAGGATGAAGCTCCGAGGCTTCTGCCTTTCCTTGTCTTTCCAGAATGGCCTGTGTTGTGACTTCCACCATGTAGCATTCTGGTGCTCTGAACTCTTAGCGCCTATGAGCCTTCTTGTATTCCAGTGCCCTCAAAGCCATGTTGGTTTGCACCTGAGTGAAGTATAGGATGCCTGGGTAAATTGTATGCGAATTAAAAATTGTGGAATAGAGCTTTGCCAATAATAGTACAGAAACCTCATGAGCATAGGGTGAGAATCTCCAATAACAGCAACAGCATGAAGCAGAAAGCAAAAGACCCACCAGAGCTGCCTCCTGCTGTGTGCTCACACAGGAGTCCTCAGAGCCCAGAAAGCTTCCTTTCCCCAAAACAGAATGAGGAATTTTCTGGGCCTCTAAAATTGTATTGTGCACCAGACTAACCCTGACCCAGTGTGCCTTCTTTTCTAGAGTAGATTTTCCTTCCCCATAGTGTGAGGGTGGGGGAGTCACTGATTTGAAATAAGGATGTTCTAGGATATTTTGTATTTACTCACATGATATTGCTTACTAAAAAAAATTGTGTGTGTGTGTGTGTGTGTGTGTGTGTGTGTGTTTCTGGGGATTGAACCCAGAGCCATTCTACCTTTGAGCTACGTCTCCAACCCTATTTTATTTTGAAATAGGGTCTTGCTAAGTTATGTGTGGTGGCCTTGAACCTGTGATCCTCTTGTCTCAGCCTCCCAAATAGTAGGATGATGGGCGTGTGCCACCATGCCCAGCTGACGAGAACAACATAGAGGAGGAAAGGTTTATTCAGGCTCAGGGTTTCAGAGGTTCAGTCCATGGGTGGCAGGCTCCAAGGCAGACATCATGGCAGCGCATGGTGGTGTGAAGGAGAGCTGCTCAACTTATGGTGGCCAGAAGCAGAGAGAGTAAGAGAGGAAGCGGCCAGGGACAGATCTAGTCCTCAAGGACATGCCCCCAGTGACCCACCTCTGAACCTGTTGCATTGCCAACACAAGAGCTGTTCTATGGGACATTCCTTATCCAAACCATAGCAGATGGCCAAGCCTTCCATGTGAGCGGCTTTGGTGGAGAGGGATTGGAGAATGACATGGTGGGACATGGAAGACATGGTGGGACTTTCTGTTTTCTGCCCTCTTGAGTCCAAGGTAGCCAGGCCACAGAGTAATCTCAAGTTATCTGACCTGCCCCATTGTAGGCAGAGAGGAACAAGAACAGAGAGACTTGGCCAGACTGGACTGCCCACAGAGACTGACCTTGACCAATTCTGCATTCTGCATCTTGGGATGCAGGAGGCCGAAAGGGTGTGAAGCTGAGGGGTTTTGTCATGATGCCACTGACCTTTAGGGCGGATATGACTGCTTCTGAAACGTTTCAAAAGAAGCCAGCAATTTTTCCTCTTTTTTTGTAAAGAAGTGAGGACTCAGTCCCATTGTAAGTTCAGGAGCACCTGTAGCTCCTCCCTTCAAAGTTTGTAATCTAATTAAGAAGACAGCACATAAATACACACACAAAAGGTATCAATAAAGACTTACAGCCAGGTGTGGTGGCACATGCCTGTAATCCCAGTACTTGGGAGGCCAAGACAGGAGGATTGAAGGTTCGAGGCCCGCCTCAGTAACATAATGAGGCCCTCAGCAACTTAGTGAGACCCTGTTTCAAAATAAAAATAAAATAGGGCTGGGGGTGTAGCTCAGAGGTAGGATGTCCCTGAGTTCAATCCCAAGTATACTCCCCCAAATAAATAAATAAATAAATACATTAATAAAATTTATATAATGTTATGGTTAGCTATAATATGGCCCCTTGAAGACCTCATAAATTGGTGTTTGGAGTTAATATAATTGAGTCTTGAGGGTTGAAATCCATTGTAATGGGTTTATCTGGGTGGTGGCTGGAGGGGGTGGATCCCTGGGGGTGCAGCCTTGTGGATTATATATATGTTTCTTCCCCTCTGCTTGCTCTCTCTTGCTTCCTGCCTCCATGATGTGAGCACAGTTCATGTGCTCTCCCTTTCTTCGCCTCCCACCTCCATGCCCTGAGATCTGCGGTCCCCGGCCTCACATGGACTGAACCTAAAACTGTAAGAAAATAAATCTTTTTTCCTCTAGATTATGTGGTCAGTCTTTTAGATTATAGCTGCAAGAATGCTGACCAGAACATATACCCTGAGATTTATCCCCAGCATTGCAAAAACAAAACAAAACAACAAACAAAATTTACATAGCTCAGTGCTGTGGGACATACCTGTAGTCCCATCTACTTGGGAGGCTGAGGCAGGAGGGGTGCTTGAACCCAGGAGTTCAAGACCAGGATGGGCAACATAGCAAGATCTTATCTCAAAAGAAAAGCAAAACAAAGATTTACATAAATGTTCCAGGCAACAATAAAAATTATAAAGCATCCAATGGTTAACTGTCCAGTAAATTATAAAGACAATATTTATTAAAGGCTTTCTGAAGAAGGGTGACTTGCTGTCAGCTGGGCTGGCTGGGGAAAGGCCAGAGGAAACAAGATTTCAACTGGATCTTACAAGACAATTTTAAGTTGGAAAGAAGAAGAAAGAGAAGATGTTCCAAGAAGGTGTGGGCAAATATGGGAAATATCACAGTAGATTTCAGAGTCAGGAAACAAAATGATTTCACCAGAGCAGAGTTCATTAGGGGGATAAGGAGAGGTCAGACTGACAGGTTATGTTGGCATCAGATTTTGAAGACATTTGAATGACAGGCTAAAGAATTCAGACTTTATTCATAAGCACTGGGAAGTCACTTAGGGTTTCTAAGCAGGGCGATGACAAAATGAAATGGGGTTAGAACTAAGTCTTTGGAAACTAATGCTCGAAAATAATGACTTGGTAGTGTTAGGTGGTGGATATTTTTTTTATTCTGTATTTTACAAACATCATGTGATGATTTATTTTTATTTATTTATTTATTTATTTATTTATTTATTTATTTTTTGTGGTACCGGGGATTGAACGCAGTGGCGTTCTACCTCCGCGCTACGCCCCTGGCCCTATTTTTTATACTTTATTTTGAAACCGGGTCTCACGAAGTTGAGGAGGGCCTCACTAAGGAGAGAGAGAGAGAGAGAGAGAGAGAGAGAGAAAGAAAGAGAGAGAGAGAGCTGAGGTTGGCCGTGAACCAGGATCCTCCGGTCTCCGCCTCCCAAAGTACTGGGATTACAAGTGTGCACCACCACGCCCAGCTGATGATTTATTTTTATAATTCAAAATTATAATTGGTTCTTTTTTTTGCTAAAAGGTATAAGTAATTTTGTTCTGTTCTCCATGTTTTTCTCCTTATGTTCTGATTCCTCTTTCAGAACCTTTTTGGCTTTAGGCACTTGTGTGTGTGTGTGTGTGTGTGTGTGTGTGTGTGTGTGTGTGTTACTAGGGATTGAGCCCAGGGGCATTCTACCTCTGAGTCATAACCCCAGCCCATTTTAATTTTTTGTTTTGAAACAGGGTCTTGCTAGGTTGCTGAGAGTTTCACTACTTGCTTAGGCTGTCCTCAAACCTGTGATCCTCCTGTCTCAGCCTCCCAAGTACTGGATTACAGGTATATATCAGGTATATATATCAACATGCCCAGCTTATTTTTTGTTTTGAAACAGAGTCTTTTTAGGTTGCTGAGAGTTACTAAATTGCTGCAGCTGCTCTTGAACCTACAATTGTCCTATCTCAGCCTCCCAAGCATTGGGATTATAGGCGTGCACCACTACACCCAGCTGGTACTTGGTTTTGATTTACAATAAATTGAGGTGTCAAACTGGCTTGTTGTCCTCTGAGGGCTCTTGTCCTATAATATATGAACATCTCCACACATGAGTGCCATATCTCCATCGCCTGTAGCTAGAGATTCCCTTGCTTAAGAGATCTAATTAGGAAGCTGTCTGGTTTTCTTCCTTTGTTATCTCATCAGAAGAAAGGAGCAGATGTTTTGTAATTCTGTTCACTTCTTTGGCCCCAAATATATTGATGGTTCATTGGCTTCTTCCCGGACTCATTTTTCTGTGTATGGTACAAATTTCCCTTGTAAGATGCTATCTATGCTTATGCCTTTCTTCCCTCATAGCTCATCCTCAGACTGACTCCTTTCGTCCCTGCAGACTAACTGGAAAACAGAAAGAAACTGGGTTGGCCAATACATGCTGGAAGGATGAGGGGTGGAGGTTTCATGGGTCACCCACCATGTAATTTTTAAAAACTAGATATTTAAAAAATTGTGTTTGGGCCGGGGTGTAGCTCAATGACAGAGCACTTGCCTAGCATGCATTAGGCCCTGGATTTGATCCCCAGCACACACAATTACGGTAAAATATACCAACCATAATGTAATATGGTTAGTAGAAAGCCTGCAAAAAGAAAGTCCCACTCAGGAGAGGAAGTCCCGCCCAGGAGAGGAAGTCCCGCCCAGGAGAGGAGGACCGCCAAAAATTAACAAAGAAAGTTTCACCCAGGAGAGGAAGTCCTGCCCAGGAGAGGAGGACCGCCAAAAATTAACAAAGAAAGTTTCACCCAGGAGAGGAAGTCCCGCCCAGGAGAGGAGGCCCGCGAACAGAAGAAAAAAAACCTCATGAACGCAGTCTTTGATCTTCATTCCAAACAAGGAGAGGACCCCTGTGGTTGGCTAATGCGGCTTCTGAAATTGGTGGGCTCACTATAAAAAGGGGAAGGGGACCTGAAGAAGGAGATACCATTCCGGTCTTTGTAGGGAGTGGTAGTCGCCGGCTGAATAAAGGCTTCTTGATCTTAACTGAGATAAATGGTCGTGGATCTTTAGTTCTTTGCATGGTTTAACATCTGGAGGCTCCAGCGAGATTCAGACCACACTCAGACTTTGAGCGGCGGCCTGGAGTGGGATGTCCAGTGCTGGGAGGCTATCAGGGGGTGGCCGCTGAGACGACGTTCCTCAGCCCTGGTAGCCACTTGGTGGCTGCCCACCTCCACTTAACCACTCCACGTTTGGCAAGAGGCATCTGGTACCCTCTGGAGGGATCTGTTCTGGTGAGTCACGACTTTTTCTCTGGGGAGACCAAGGTTGACTGGACACAGTCGCTAACCTTGGTCTCCAGGGGCAAGGGAGACATCCCAGCCCCGTAGGTTCTGGTTTGGATTTCAGGGGTTTGTGTGGTTAGTCTTAGTGTTTGTGGTTGTATTTGCTGTTTACTCTGCAGTCTTGTACACGGTGGTTCCTTCTTTCTGCTTTAGGTGATTGTTCTTTTGTTCCCCATGGGTACTGCTTCTGTAACTCTTGGATGGTGCCTTAACATTTGGATTCTTGTTATCTTTCTTATTGTGATCTTCATTTTCTCAGTGGCTTTGGGGGCCGTAACCCCCCTGATTGGACTAGGGTCAAAAGCATTCTACTTTTGGTTTGTTATATTGTGATCTGTCTCTCTTTCATTAGCATCCCTTACATGACAACTCTGGTTTCTTGCTGGTGGACAGGAGAGAAAGGGGCTGCATGCCAGGGTCTTAAGATCTATAACTAACTTTTGTGGATTTATTTTAACAGATATACCCCCACTCCAGGGTCGGAGGGGGAAATAAGGGGGGGCATTCCCATAGTGCTCTATTCCTGGTTGCAGTAGCTCAGAAAGGGGGGGAAACCTTTGTCTGCTTGGGCTGTGGAGGCTGAACACTGACTCGGCTTGCAGGAGCAAGTAGCTGTCGGGTAACTCCTCCTAGAGGGCCTGGACCTAGGTGAACCCTCAGTCCCCGAATTCCCCCAACTGGAATAATAAAAAAATAATAATAAAAAAAGAGGAAACACCAGTTCCAACATGGGACAGGCTGTTTCAGAAACAAGCTCGTTGAAATGGGTATACAGTGTCAAAGGGACAAGTGCGAACTCTGTGTGAGCTGGAGTGGCCCTCTTTTGACACAGGTTGGCCGACTGTAGGCTCTTTTCTCTTGCCTGATCTCTATCTCGTGCAAAAGGTGATCTTTTCCAAGCCTGGTCATCCTGACCAAATCCCCTACATCAATACATGGATAGACTTAGCTGCAGACCCTCCTTTGTGGGTCAAAAAGCTAGGTCGTATTTCTATCTCGTTAACCGAACCTCAACAGGTAAAAGGAAAGAAGTCCAAAGACACTGATATGAAGCCGGCCATCCTCCAGGAAGACTGTCTAGATCCGCTTGATTCCCCCTTTGTTCTTCCACCCGCCTACACTCCTGCTCCTACCGCCCCTCCTCCCCCTCCACTGTCCTCCTCCCAGCCTCTGTTTAGCCCCTCCCACACTAGTTCAGGATCCTTTTATGGTCATTCTGACCCTGCCTTGCCTGCGGCTGCTGCTGACACTCAGCCTTCTAATATGTTCTCCTTCCTTCCCCTCCGACTGGTACCAGGTACGAGTGATGACCAGACCCAGGGTCGTCTCATTTACATCCCGTTTTCTACTACTGACCTTTATAACTGGAAGATGCAAAACCCCCCATTCTCTGAGAAACCCCAGGCGCTTGTTCATCTCCTCGAAACTATATTTTTTACTCATCAGCCCACATGAGATGATTGTCAACAGGTTCTACAGGTCCTTTTTACCTCTGAAGAGCATGAGCGAATCTGACAAGGGGCATGTCGTACTGTTTTGGGCTGGGACTCCCACTACTGACCCTGTCCGTGTGGAGAGGGTGGTGCCACAAACTCGTCCAAATTGGGATTATAACTCCAATTCAGGTAAGGAGGCGATAGCCAGGTACCACGAAGCTCTGCTCAGTGGGGTAAGAGCTGCTGGCAGGAAGCCTACCAACATGGCCAAGGTAAATGAGATAATTCAGGATGAGAGGGAATCCCCATCAGCTTTTCTAGAGAGGCTGATGGAAGCCTATCGGACGTACACCCCTTTAGATCTGGAAGCTCGGGAAAATAGATGAATAATTAATATTGCATTCATCTCCCAATCTGCCCCGGATATTAGGAAAAAGCTTCAAAAATTAGAGGGATTTGAGGGAAAGGTCATATCCGAACTGGTAGAAAGAGCTCAAAAGGTGTTTCAGAATAGGTACAGTGAAGGAGAAGACCAAAAGTGGAATAGGAAGATAAAGCAAACTGTCATTGTGGCAGTTGCAGCCACCAACCCTGGGCCCCCCACTGAGAGACAAAAGATCCATGGAGCGAGACCTCCCCTGGGTAAAAACCAATGTGCTTATTGCAAGGAGATAGGGCACTGGAAGAGAGAATGCCCTAGGAGAAAGCAGGAAACCCCAATCCTGAACTTCACAGAATGATGGGGCCGAGGCTCAGAAGCCCCCCGTGAGCCTATGGTGACATTAAGGGTGGGGGGGACCTGTTAAGTTCCTAGTGGACACTGGATCTGCTTTCTCAGTCCTAACAAAACCCAAGGGGCCTCTGTCTAAGGAAAAGCTCCAGATCCAGGAAGCAACGGGAAAGATTGAATCTTATCCATGGGTCACCTCTAAAATTTCAGACCTCAGAAAGGGGACTGTGACACACTCCTTTCTGGTTATACCAGATTGCCCTTTTCCCTTGTTGGGAAGAGATTTGCTTCAAAAATTGCAAGCTACTATAGTGTTCCAGGGAGATGAGACTCAGCTAACTCTGCCAGGGGAGGCCCCAATCAGACTCATGGTCACCTACCCCATAGGAGAAGAGTACCTCCTAATGCCAGAATCTATTAACATTCTGAGCGCTCCCTCCCTGGACTTCCTGGAATACTGCAAGGTGGCTGCACCAGGGGTATGGGCAGAGATAAATCCCCTAGGTCTGGCAAAACATCATCCACCCATAATTATCCAGCTCCTTAGTTCTGCAGTGCCTGTATGTGTCAAGCAATACCCTCTCAGTCTACAGGCTCACCAAGGAATCGCTCGCCACATCTGGCAACTCGAGGATGAAGGAATACTCATTCCTTGTCAGTCCCTGTGGAACACCCCACTGCTACCTGTCAGAAAGGCTGGAACCAGGGACTATCGACCTGTACAAGATCTCTGAGAGGTAAACAAGTGGGTGGAGACCATCCACCCAACTGTCCCAAATCCTTATACCTTGCTTAGCTGTCTTCCACCAGACAAAACCTTCTATTCGGTACCTGACCTCAAGGATGCTTACTTCAGCATACCTGTCGCCCTGGTGAGTCAACCTATTTTTGCCTTCGAGTGGACAGACCCGGAGGAAAGAACTACAGGTCAGTTGACGTGGACAAGGCTACCCCAGGGGTTCAAAAACTCCCCCACTCTATTTGATGAGGCTTTAAGCCAAGATTTGGGCACCTTCAAGATCACCTACACCAATCTTACATTGCTCCAATATGTGGATGATCTCTTGCTGGCCGCTAAGACCTTGGAGGGATGCAAGAAGGAGACTCTAGATCTCCTGAAGGAGCTAGAAAAGCTGGGGTACCGAGTTTCAGCCAAAAAGACCCAATTATGCTCTCAACAGGTTACATATCTGGGCTACAAACTTTCTCAGGGCCAACGAACTCTCTCAAAAGGGCGTATAGAGGCCATACTCCAGATTCCTTGGCCTACAAACAAACGACAGGTCAGGGAGTTTCTCGGAGCAGCCGGTTACTGTAGGCTATGGATTCTGGGATTTGCAGAGATTGCAAAGCCCCTGTACTCAGCCACCGCTGGAGGAGATGCTCCACTGATGTGGGGGGAACAGGAGCAATAGGCCTTCGACACCCTAAAACGAGCTCTGGTATCAGCCCCAGCATTGGCTCTCCCTGACCTCCAAAAACCATTCCAGTTGTATGTGGCAGAGAAAAATGGAGTGGCACAGGGCATGCTCACATAGACACTGGGCCCCTGGAAATGCCTGGTAGCGTACCTCTCAAAAAGATGACCTTGTAGCATCTGGGTGGCCAGCCTGCCTGCGAGCTATTGCAGCCACCTCCTCCCTGGTCAAGGAGGCAGACAAACTCACCCTGGGGCAGGATCTTGTCCTATATGCCCCCACTTCATAGAGACTGTGTTGTGGGCACCCCCTGACAAGTGGCTATCCAACTCTCGAGTGACTCAGTTACAGGTACAGCTGTTGGACCAGCCAAGGCTGAGGTTTATCCAAACAGGATCTGTCAATCCAGCCACCATGTTGCCAGAGAGTGATGAGGAGATAGCTCATCACAACTGCTGCGATGCTTTGGAAGCTTTACAGGGGAGTAGACCCAATCTCACTGATGATCCCATCCAGGATGTGGAAGAGATCCTCTTCACGGATGAGATCAGCTTCGTGGAAGATGGAATCCGATATGCTGGAGCAGCAGTGGTCAGTCCTCTGAGGAGCTGTGGACACAGAGTTTAGACCTAGGGACTTCTGCTCAAAAAGCCGAGCTCATCGCTCTGACGCAGGCACTGAGACTGGCCAAAGGAAAGACTGTGAACATCTATACAGATAGCAGGTATGCCTTTGCCACTGCCCATGTACATGGTGCCATATACAAAGAAAGAGGCCTACTGACCTCAGCAGGAAAGCAGATAAAAAACGTTCCTGAAATCCTAGCGCTCCTGGAAGCCCTATGGATGCCAAAGAAGGTGGCCATCATCCACTGTCCAGGGCACAGGAATGATGACTCCCCCTGAGGCTAGAGGAAATCAGGCCATGGACCAAGCAGCCAAGAGGGCAGCGAAGGATTGGACTGTGCCTACAGAAAAACCCACAACCATGGGGGTGATAACCTCCCTTCCGGAGCCCCTGGAGAGCCCCCACTATAACAATAAGGAGATAGCTAGACTAGGTGAACATACAATTCTCCCCTCTGGGTGGAGGGTGCTCCAGGGAGGAAAAATTGCAATTCCTGCTGCCTTGGGAAGAGAGCTAGTCCACAAGACCCATCTCAACACTCATCTGGGAGAGACCAAGCTATATCAACTGCTCAACAAGGTGTACCACATCCCATCCTTGGCCAAACTTGCCCGATGAGCTGTAAGCAGCTGTCCCACCTGTCAACAGGTAAACTTGGGAAAACAACAGGGATGGAGAGGAGAGACTGCTTGAGGTACCTCCCCTGGTGACTTCTGGGTGATAGATTTCATGGAGGTAAAACCTGGAAAGCATGGGTTCTGTTACCTCCTAGTTTTAGTGGACACTTTCTCCGGTTGGGTTGAAGCATTCCCAACAAAGGGGGAGACAGCTCAAATAGTAGCAAAAAGGCTTTTGGAGGACATTATCCCCAGATTTGGCCTCCCAATAGCAGTGGGGTCCAACAATGGCCAAGCCTTCACGGCTAAAATCACAAAAGGTGTGTCTAGATGCCTGGGAATATCCTGGAAGCTGCACTGTGCCTATAGGCTGCAGAGTTCAGGACAGGTGGAAAGAATGAATAGAACTTTAAAGGAGATTCTCACAAAGTATATAGCAGAGCTGGGCGGTGACTGGGTGACCCTCCTTCCTATGGCTCTACTATGGGTCAGATGTGCCCCATATGTGCAAGGGTTCTCTCCATTTGAGATTTTGTATGGTCGTCCCCCTCCTTTGTTACCCCGGGTAGCTGACCATGAACTCACGAAGCTCTCAAATCATAACCTTCTACATTCCCTCCAAGCTTTACAGGCCACTCTAGAGACATCCCACCGAGCAGTGGCCGCAGCACAGCGCAGCCAACCCACCTCCAATGGAGAGAAGGAGCCTCAATATGCACCCGGACAGCTGGTGTGGATAAAGCGGTTTCAGTCAGCCCCTCTTGAGCCCCACTGGACAGGCCCCTTTCAAGTCATCCTTAGTACCCCTGCAGCAGTCAAGGTAGCAGGAAAAGACAGTTGGATACATTGGCCCCAGGTAAAGCCATTTGAAAAAGAGGAAGGAGAGCCAGAAGCTAAATAGAAGGCCTGCCGTGATCCAGGGTGCCCTCTGAGAGTAAAGCTCATGTGCTCCTAGTCTTTATAGGAGGACTACACCTTGTTAGTCTGACTGTGGGGTCAGGATTCAGGGAGCCCCCAAGATGGATTTGGGAAATTAAAAAGCCAGGGGGAGAAAAGGTTATTTCTCAAATAGTAACGGATAGCCAGCCTGTATTCAGAATAGACCTATGTTCACTAATAACCTCGAGACCATTAGTGTGGGGAGATTCGAGAATTAAATTCATAGGATGTGGAGCCAACAAAATAGAAAAAGAACTGCAGAAGATACAATTCTATGTCTGTCCAGCAGATGGGAGAGCCGAATGTAACGTAAAAGGGGAATACTACTGTGCTAAGTAGGGATGTGAAACTGAGACTCCTGACAAACATGAGGACCCTCATATAAGAGTAGAACGAGGCACCCCACCAACACTTTGTTATGGGGGCCCGAGAAGAAACTGTAATCCTCTAACAATCACAGTCCTAACTTGGACTGCAGTTGGGGATAAACACTGGACCTCAGGCAGGACATTGGGAATAAGGCTCAATGCCCATGGAAGGGATCCTGGAGACGAGGTCACCATACAGCGAAAACTGTCTCCCCGGGACCCCCACTCCATAGGACCAAACAGCGGTCGATACCTGCCAATATCCAGGAGACCCCAGATTCAGACAACAATTAGCTCAGAGGTTCAGACGAGTGGCCCACAGACCACCCCATCGATCCCGGGGTTGTGGGCCCAGCCAATCACATCGGCTATATACCAGCCCCCTCTAGAGACCCCCAACTCTAGAAACATCTGCCCATTAATCAAATTGATAACAAGTGTCCATGGTTGGGTAAATGCCTCTGACCCAGAAAAAGGAAAGGACTGTTGGCTTTGTCTAAACTCAAACCCTCCTTACTATGTGGGAGTGGTGTCGAATCAGTCTATTAAAAGCAACAAGGCAAATAACTGTGAATGGAATCTTCCAAAGCTCACTTTAGGTGATTTACAAGGCCACGGCTCCTGTCTCATATCCCCTAGGTATGAATTAAAAGGCTCTCCTTATAAGAGTGTCTGCTTAGATGTCACTACAATAGACCAATTCACCACAGAGAGGACTTTTTATAGAGGCCCCGAGCATACCTGGTTGGCATGTACAAATGGGCTTACAAAATGTGTTCCCTCAGACCAGCTCCAATTAGAAGCACACCTTTGCGTGCTGGTCCATGTCCTCCATCAAGTCTATTTCTATGGAGTGAAGGACAGAAATATCTTGAACAAAGTGCTGGTCTGAGAGTACGCCGAGCAGTTCCAATTCTACTCCCTCTGCTGGTCAGAGCTGGAATAGTTGGATCGGCTGCTCTAGGAGCCTCCCCACCTTGATAGTGGGGGATAAAAACTTCAAGGAATTAAGTGCCCAGATAGATGTAGATATAGAAGATCTACAAAAGTCCATAGCCCAGTTGGAAGAACAAGTTGATTCACTGGCTGAGGTAGTCTTACAAAATAAAAGAGGGTTGGATCTACTGTTTATGGACAGGGAGGGTTATGTATGGCTTTGGGGGAAGCATGTTGCTTTTATGCTAATAGGTCTGGAGTCATTAGGGAGACCTTAGCTGCAGTAAGAACCAGACTTAAGGAGAGAGAAAAACACCGTCATGACTCTCCTGAAAACTGGTATCGATCTCTGTATTCGTGGTCGAATACCACTGCAGTGGTAGGCCCTATATTAATTTTGTTGTTAATCGTTACAGTGGAACCCTGTATCATAAACTGCCTGGTGGCATATGTAAAGGCCAGGATAGACACTGTAAAGCTCATGGTACTCCATAGCCCTGTCACATATTTTCTCTTATCACAGGAGGAGCAGCCAGAGATCTTTTCCTTAAGGATTTGAGAAAAAACTAAACAGCAGTAGTGGGGAAAATGTTACATGATTAGTAAAAAGCCTGCAAAAAAGAAAATCCTGCCCAAGAGAGGAGGCCCGCCAAAAATTAACAAAGAAAGTTTCACCCAGGAGAGGAAGTCCCGCCCAGGAGAGGAGGCCGCGAACAGAAGAAAAAAAAACCTCATGAATGCAGTCTTTGATCTTCATTCCAAATAAGTAGAGGACCCCTGGCTAATGCGGCTTCTGAAACTGGTGGGCTCACTATAAAAAGGGGAAGGGGACCTGAAGAAGGAGATACCATTCCGGTCTTTGTAGGGAGTGGTAGTCGCCGGCTGAATAAAGGCTTCTTGACCTTAACTGAGATGAGTGGTCGTGGATCTTTAGTTCTTTGCATGGTTTAACACGTAACATTTACCATTCTAATCATGTTTAAATATACAGTTCAGTTGCATTAAATGTATTTACATTGTTGTACAATCTGTATGTGTGTGGGGGGGTACTGAGGATTGAACCCAGGGGCATTCTACCTCCGACGTACACCCCCACCCCTATTTTTAATTAATTAATTAATTTTTTTTTGCGGTACTGGGGATTGAACCCAGGGGCGTTCTACCTCCGCGCTACACCCCCGGCCCTATTTTTTTATACTTTATTTTGAAACCGGGTCTCACGAAGTTGCGGAGGGCCTCACTAGGTAGAGAGAGAGAGAGAGAGAGAGAGAGAGACAGGAAGAGAGAAAGAGAGAGCTGAGGCTGGCTGTGAACCCGGATTCTCCTGTCTCTACCTCCCAAAGTACTGGGATTACAAGCGTGCGCCACCATGCCTAGCCTAATTAATTTATTTTTGATAACAGGGTCTCACTAAGTTATGGGAGGCTTCACTGAGTTGCTGAGGCTGACTTCAAACCTGCAATCCTCCTGTCACGGCCTCCCAAGTACTGGAATTACAGACGTGGGCCAGCGTGCCGGGCTCTGCTGTGCAATCTTCATCACCATCCATCTCCAGAACTTTCCATCATCCCAACTGAAACTCTACCTGTTAAACAGTAACTGATGACAATGTGCTATTTATTTATTTATTTATTTATTGCAGTACTGGGATTGAACCCAGGGGCAGTCTACCTCCGAGCTACATCCCCGCCCTATTTTTTATTCTTTATTTTGAAACAGGGTCTCACTAAGTTGCGGAGGGCCTCACTAAGTAGCTGAGGCTGGTTGTGAACCTGCGATCCTCCTGTCTCAGCCTCCCAAGTACTGGGATTACAAGCGTGCACCACCACACTGGGCTAACAATGTGCTATTTTTAAAAACATACATTGAGCTAGGTGTGGTGGTGCACGCTTGTGATCCCAGTACTTGGGAGGCTGAAACAGGAGGATCGCAGGTTCGTTGCCAGCCTCAGCAACCTCGTGAGGCCCTCTGCAACTTAGTGAGACCCTGTTTCGAAATAAAAAAGAAAACATAAAAATAGGGTTGAGGGTGTAGCTTGGAGGTAGAATGCCGGAGTTCAATCCTCAGTACCACAACAAACAAACAAAAAACATGTTGCTACATCTATCCTTCTTACCTTTTTTTTTTTTTTGTACTGAAGATTGAACCCAGGGGCATTCTACCTCCGAGCTATACCCCCAGCCATTTTTATTTTTTGTTTCAAAACAGGGTTTCACTAGGTTGCTGAGAGTCTCGCTACAATGCTGAGGCTGTCCTTGAACCTGCAATCCTCCTGTCTCAGCCTTCCAAGTAGTGGGATTACAAGGGTGCACCACCATGCCTGGATCTACATCTATCTTTCTTTGGAAGAAGCAAGACATAGTAGTAGAAAGAATGCTAGCTTTACTGGCAGACCTGGGTTGGAATGCTAGTTCTGTGATATTAGAGATGTTACTTCACCTCTCTGAGTTTCTTCACCTTTCTGTGAGACTAAAACTCTCTATCATGGGGTTAGTTTGATAGTTCTTTCCTGCTGCCTTCAGCAACTGGGATGCCCAAAGGAATGCTGTCACCTGGCCTTGTGCTGCTTCCTTCTCCTCTTTGCCTCCGTTTAAGTGCACCTGCCTTGATCACCCAGTTTTTCTACTTATATCTACTGCTTTTGAGATCTCAGAAGCTGGAGTAGTAGCTGAGTTTTACAGTAAACTCATCTACTTGTCTTCTCAGTGGAAAAGTACATCTCTGAAAGACCACTAATTGGTTCTGGACAACTCAGAAGGAGAACTAGGAAATGAGATGTTTGTAGAAGTTTTCCTGCTGTACTGGGATCATGGCGAAGTCTGACAGCAAGAACTGCTAACACCATGAAAAGTCACCAATAACCGGGACCAGTCACATTCTCCCAGAGCTCACCAAGACATGGTGGCAGAGCTCTGCTGCTAGCCCTGTCCCTGCCGTGGCTTCTAACAGAGAAGATGGGGAGGGTTTGGGGCTCACAGTGAGGGCAATACCCCCCTCCAAGGGAAGGAGAGGCTTCTCTTCAATGGACCCGAGTGAAGAGGGGGTGCTTCAGGGAATCACTTAGAAACAGTGAGGGTCCCCTGGAGAAGCCCTGGTTTGGGAGTCGTTTTCCGAATGGACATGGGCTTAGACTTAGGCTTTCTGGCAATCCTTGTGCTGGTGTGGGCGGAGGTAAGTGAGTTGGAAAGAAATAGCTGGACTAAAGCAAGGGCCAGGCAAGGGACAGCTGCAAGCTGGGAAGGTGTCACCCCTGCCGCAACAGAGCTTTCCAGTGTCAATTCAGCTGAGCCAAACTAGGGTTCCCACAATCCCCTTCCTTGTATGTTTTCAGTTAGGGGTGGCCATGAGAGGAATGTGCAGGACATGTGTAAGAGCCACAGGGAGCAGTAGCAAAGCCCTCTTGGAAGGTTCTGGGAGGTCAGGGGTGGTCCGGACTCAGGCAGGTTTTTACAGACCCCATGGCACTGCTGTTGGTGCAGAAACACGCTTTCTTGAAGCTCCAGATCCTGAGGATCCCTTCCTTCAGTCTCTCTAAGTCCTGGGCCAGGTGCAGGTGTGGCCCTGGAGTGAGAGCAGCACTATGTTTCTGAGGCTGGCCTCGAACCTGTGCTCCTCCTGTCTCCTCAGCCTCCCAAGTACTGGGATTACAGGCCCACTTGAAATACAGTTTTAAAAAATACAAGCAAAATAAGGAAGAGAAAGACTATATTATCAGACAATGAACTTCCAAGCGGAAGGCCAAAATCTTAAGGGAAAATTCCTTTGTTTGCCAATGAATCTAAAATGAGAGTAATTTAACTGGGCATGGTGGCACACACCTGTAATCCTAGTACTTGGGAGGCTGAGGCAGGAGGATAGCAGGTTTGAGGCCAGCCTCAGCAATGTAATGAAACCCTCAGCAATTTAGCGAAAACCTGTTTAAAAAAAAAATAAAAAGGAGCTGTGTGTGGTGGTGCACACCTGTATTTCCAGTACTTGGGAGGCTGAGACAAGAGGATCATGGGTTTGAGGACAGTCTCAGCAATGTAGTGAGACTCTCAGCAACTTAGTGAGACCCTGTTTCAAAACAAAAAACAAAAAAGGTTGGGGACATAGCTTGGAGGTAGAATGTCCCTGGGTTCAATCTTCAGCATCTCTAAAAAATAAATAAAAAATAAAAAGGGCTGGGGATATGGCTTGGAGGTAGAATGACCCTTGGGTCCAATCTCCAGTACCATAAAAACAAACAAACAAACAAATAAATAAAAGAGTAACTGCAATAATATAGAAATGAGTTCTTTCTTCATGCTTACACTAAGGTAAGAAAGCAATGTTGTTCTTTTCCACAGTCCAATCTTGTGAATGTGGGCTTGAACGGAAACTCAAAATGCTCAAAAACGCATTCCTGTAATTCTAGCTCAGTGAGATGTGGCATGTCATCTCTCTATACAGACACTCTATGGATGTACATAACTCCCTGCATATGGTGTAGACGTATTTAGCCAGATCATGAGGATTCCAGCGTGAGAGTCTGAAATGCCAGGTTCGTGATCTCACCAAGGACTACCAGGGAGCCGTCCGATGCAAGAACATGAGGGTAAATTTATTCAAGCTCGAGCTTGGGCTCCCAACGTGCACCAACGCAGTGGTCACGGAGAGAAGCCCCTAGCTCCCAGAGAACAAAGCTTTTATCCCCCCAGGAGGGCAGCCCATCCCACCTTTACATTGAT
>PVJS01026250.1:0-27167 GCA_004027185.1 Glis glis | reverse complement strand
GAGGCAGAGACCGGAGGATCCAGGTTCACGGCCAGCCTCAGCTCTCTCTCTCTCTTTCTTCCTGTTTCTCCCCCTCTCTCTCTACTTAGTGAGGCCCTCCGCAACTTCGTGAGACCCGGTTTCAAAATAAAGTATGAAAAAAAAAATAGGGCCGGGGATGCAGCCCGGAGGTAGAACGCCCCTGGGTTTAATCCCCGGTACTGCAAAAAAAAAAAAAAGTTTATCAAAAAAAAAGAGGAAAATTTATAGCACTGAATACCCACATTAAAAAAAAAGAAAGTCACCAAATAAACAACATACTGATACACCTCAAGGGCCTAGAAAAACAGGAACAGTCTAATTCCAAAGCGAGTAGAAGGCAGGAGATAATTAAAATCAGAGCAGAAATCAATGAAATAGAGAATTAAAAAACAATACAAATATTCAACAATAAAAGGCTGGTTCTTTGAAAATATTAATAATATTGATAAACCCCTAGCTAACCTAACCAAAAGAAAGAAAGAATCAACCCAAATTATTAACATCAGAAATGAAAAAGGAGACATCACCATAGACAGTGGGGAAATTCAGAGGATCATCAAAAACTAATTTGAAAATTTATATTCCAATAAACTGGAAAACATGGAAAAAACTGACAGATTCCTAGACATATACAACCTACCTAAATTGAACCAAGAGGGTATAGAAAACTAAACTGACCAATTGCAAGCACAGAGAAACAGCAATAAAAAGTCTACCATTAAAGAAAATCCCAGGTCCAGGTGGATTTCCAAATGAATTCTATGAAACCTTAATAGAAGAACTAAACCCAATACTTTACAAGATATTCTGTCAAATCAAAAGAGATGGAATTCGCCGGGCATGGTGGCGCACACTTGTAATCCCAGTACTTGGGAGGTGGAGACCGGAGGATCCGGGTTCACGGCCAGCCTCAGTTACTTAGTGAGGCCCTCTGCAACTTCGTGAGACCTGGTTTCAAAATAAAGTATAAAAAATAGGGCCAGGGGTGTAGCTTGGAGGTAGAATGCCCCTGGGTTCCATCCCTGGTACCACAAAAAAAAAAAAGAAAAAAAAGAGATGGAATTCTTCCATACTCCTTCTATGAGGCCAGCATCACCTTAATACAAAAACAAAATAAAGATAATTCAAGAAAAGAAAATTATAGACCAATATCATTGATGAACATAGATGCAAAATTTCTAAACAAATATTAGCCATGCGCATAAAAAACACATCAAGAAAATTGTACACCATGACCAAGTTGGTTTCATCCCAGGAAAGCAAGGCTGGTTCAACATATGTAAATCAATACATGTTATTCACCACATAAATAGAACTAAGGACAAAAATCACATGATCATTTTAGTAGACACTGAAAAAGCATTTGACAAAATCCAACACCCATTCATGATCAAAACACTGCAGAAAATCAGAATAGAAGGAATGTACCTCAACATCATTAAGGCAATATACAATAAACCCAAAGTCAACATCATATTGAACAGGGAAAAACTGCCAGCATTCCCTTTAAAATCAGGAACAAGGCAAGGATGCCCACTATCACCACTCCTTTTTACTATAGTCCTTGACACTCTTCCCAGAGTAATAAGACAAGAGAAGGATATCAAAGGAATTCAAATAGGAAAAGAATAATTAAAATTATCTTTATTTGCAGATGACATGATCCTATATCTGGAAGACCAAAAAAAAAAAAACTCAATCAAAGACTCCTAGAGTTGATTTAAAAATTCAGCAAAGTATGGGATACAAAATCAACCTAAAAAAATCAGTAGCTTTCCTATATGTCAATCATGAATCCACTGAGAAAGAAATACAGAGAACAATTCCATTCACAATAACCTCAAAACCAATAAAATACCTAGGAATAAACCTCACCAAGGAGGTTAAAGACCTCTACAATGAAAATTATAAAATGCTAAAGAAAGAAATTGAAGAAGATCTTAGAAGATGAAAAGATCTCCCTTGCTCTTGGATAGACAGAATAATATTATTAAAATGGCCATTCTACCAAAAGTGATCTACAGAGTCAGTGCAATCCCTATCAAAATACCAATGTCATTTTTCACAGACCTAGAAAAATCAGTCATAAATTTTATATGGAGAAACAAAAGACCCAGAATAGCTAAAGCAATTCTCAGCAAGAACCATGCAGGAGGCATCACAATTCCAGACTTCAAATTATACTAAAGACTTATAGTAATAAAAACAGCATGGTATTGGCACAAAACAAACATATAGCCCAATGGATTGGAACAGAAGTTAGAGAAACAAATCCACACAATTATAGACAATTGATTTTTGACAAAGGTGTCAGACACATACTTTGGAGAAAAGTCAGCCTTTTCAACAAATGGTGTTGGAAAGACTGGTTATCCATTTGTAGAAAAATGTAACTAAATCATCACCTCTCACCCTGCACAGGAGTTAACTTGAGATGGATCAAAGACCTGGAAGTTAGACCAGAGACTGTGAAGCTACTAGAGGAGGGCATAGGTCCAACACTCCAGCATATAGGCACAGGTAGAAACTTCCTCAACAAGACCTTGAAAGCTCAGAAAATCAAAACAAGAATAAGTGGGATAGCATTAAACTAAAAAGTTTCTGCACATCAAAGGAAACCTCAAGAGTCTAAAGAGAAAACCTATGGAATGAGAGAGGATCTTTGCCACCTATCCCTCTAATAGAGGACTAATATCTAGAATATACAAAGAACTTAAGAGACTTTACACTAAAAAAAAAAAAAAACCATAAAGAAATGGGCAACTGAATTGAATAGACACTTCACAAAAGAAGAGATACAAATGGCCAATAGATACATGAAAAAAAAAGTTCAACATCATTAGCAATCAGGGAGATGCAAATCAAAACTACATTGAGATTACATCTAACCCGAATCAGAATGGCAATCATCAAAAAGTCAAATAACAATAAATGTTGGTGAGGATGTGGGGAAATAGAACTCTTCTGCTATGTTGGTGGGAGTGCAAACTAGTTCTACCTCTATGGAGATCAGTGTGGAGATTCCTCGGAAAACTGGGAATTGATCCTCCTTATGATCTGCCTATAGCACTCCAGCGTATCTTTCCAAAGGGGCCAAAATCAGAGAACTACAGTAATATATGCATACTCATGTTCATAGCAGCACAATTCACAATAGCCAAATTATGGAACCAACCTAGGTGTCCATCAACAGATGAATGGATTACAAAATTATGGGAAATACATACAATGGAATAAAGCAATAAAGAAGAATAAAAAAGAACAGCAATAAAGAAGAACATAATTATGTCATTTGCTAGAAAATGAAAGGACCCAGAGAATATTATGTTAAGTGAGATTAGCCAGTCACAGAAAGTGAAGAGACATGTTTTCTCTAATATGCGCAAGCTAGGGAAAATAGGGATACCTGAGGGACTCCAGATAATGAAATAGAAACCTCAGTAGAGCCATGGAAGTGGACTAAGGGAAGGGGATGGGGAAGACTTAGGTTCATTAATGGAAATTCTACCATCGACTATGTGTACATATGTGAATATACCAACGTCAACCTCAGTTGGGAAGGCAGGGGGGCACCAAATGCTGAGTGCATGTATGCAACTCTGAACATGATTTACATTAAGATGTGAGACTATAATGCACCAATAAAAGCACATTAATATAGAAAAAATGAAAATAGAGACACAACTTACCAAACTCTATGGCACACTGTGAAGGTGGTTTTAAGAGGAAAATTTAAAGTACTGAAAAATAGAAAGTCACCAAATAAATATACCTCAAGGCCCTCAAAAAACAGGAACAGATTATTCCCAAAGTTAGTAGAAGGCATGAGATAATTAAAATCAGACCAGAAATCAATGAAATTGAGAACAACAAACAATACAAAAGATCAACAAAACAAAAAGCTGATTCTTTGAAAATATTAATAAGATTGATAAACCCTTAGCCAACCTAAACAAAAGAGAGAATCAACCCAAATTATTAAAATCAGAAATGAAAAAGGAGACATCACCACAAACAGTGGGGAAATCCAGAGGATCATCAGAAAATATTTTGAAAATTTATACTTCAATAAACTGGAAAAAATAGAAGAAATTGACAGATTTCTATACTTGTACAACCTACCTAACTGGAATGAAGAAGATAGAAAACCTAAACCAAAAATTAGCAGCAAAGAGATAGAAACAGCAATAAAAAGCCTTGTATCCAGGAAAAGCCCTGATACAGACAAATTCCAAGATGAGTTCTACAAAACCTTTACAGAAGAACTAAACCCAATACTTCACAAGATATTCTTTGAAATTGAAAGAGATGGAATCCTTCCAGACTCCTATGAAGCCAGTATCACCTTAATACCAAAATTGAATAGAGATACCTCAAGAAAAGAAAAGTACAGAGCAATATCCTTGATGACATCGATGCAAAAATTCTAAACAAAATACTGGAGATACACATTCAAAACCATATCATGAAAATTGTACACCATGACCAAGTTGGTTTCCATACAGGGATGCAAGACTGGTTCAACATATGCAAATCAATATATGCCATTCACCACATAATTAGAACTAAGGACAAAAATCACATGATCATCTCAATAGATGCTGAAAAAGTATTTGACAAAATCCAATATCCATTCATGTTAAAAACACTGCAGAAAATTGGAACAGAAGGAACTTACCTCAACATCATTAAGGCATGTTGAATGAGGAAAAACTTTGGGTATGTCCTTTAGAATCAGGAACAAGACAAGGATGCCCACTATCACCACTCCTTTTCAATATAGTACATGGGACTCTTGCCAGAGTAAGAAGGCAGAAGAAGGACATCAAAGGAGTTCAAATAGGAAAAGAAGAACCAAAATTATTTCTATTTGCAGATGACATGATCCTATATTTAGAAGACCCAAAAACCCCAACCAAAAGACTTCTAGAGATGAATACAAATTCAGCAAGGTAGCGGGATACAAAATCAGTCTAAAAAAATCAGTAGCTTTTCTATATGCCAACTATAAATCCATTGAAAAAGAAATCCAGAAAACATTTCCATTCACAATAATGTCAAAAACAGTAAAATACCTAGGAATAAATCTAACCAAGGAGGTAAAAGATCTCTACAATGAAAAGTTTAAAGCACTAAAGAAAGAAATTGAAAAAGATATTAGAAGATGGAAAGATCTCGCATGCTCTTGGACAGGCAGAATCAATGTTATCAAAATGGCCATTCTACCAAAAGTTATCTACAGAGTCAATGCAATCCCTATCAAAATACCAATGTCTGGGGGAAAGCCCGCTAAGTGCTGTGTGTCACTATCACTATGAACTACATTATAATGTAAGACTATAAGGCACCAATAAAAGTATTAAAAAAATGTCATTCTTCACAGGCCTAGAAAAATCAGTTCTAAATTTCATATAGAGAAATGAAAGACCCAGAATAGCCAAAGCAATTCTCAGCAATAAGAACCATGCAGGAGGCATCACAATTCTTGATTCAAATTATACTACGGAGCTATAATAATAAAAACAACATGGTATTTGCATATAAACAGAGACACAGACCAATGGAACTGGATAGAAGATACAGAAACAAATCCACACACTTAGAGCCAACTGATTTTTTATAAAGGTGCAAAACACATACATTGGAGAAAAGATAGCCTTTTCACAATTGGTGCTGGAAAAACTGGCTATCCATTTGTAGAAAAATGGAATTAAATCCCTACTTCTCATTCTGCACAAGAGTTAACTGGAGATGAACCAAAGACCTGGAAATTAGACTAGAGACTTTGAAATTACTAGAAGAGGGCATAGATCCAACACTCTAACATATATGCACAGGTATAAACTTCCTCAATAAGACCCCCAAAGCTCAGGAAATTAAAACAAGAATTAATAAGTGGGATGGTATTAAACTAAAAAGTTTATGCTCAGCAAAGGAAACCATCAAGAGTCTAAAAAGAGAGCCTAAAGAATGGAAGATCTTTGCCAGCTATTCCTCTGATAGAGGACTACTATCTAGAATACCAAGAACTTAATCTCAATATCTTGTATGGGAAATGGGGGGGAGTGGAGGGAATAGGGGGAATGGAGGGAGCCTGGGGAAAGCCCACCAAGTGCTATATGCATGTATGTCACTACCACTATGTACTACATTGTGATGTGAGAGTATAATACACAAATAAAATTATAAAAATATTTTTAAAAGATTTTAATGCAACTATTATAAATATGTTCAATGAAGTGGAAATGTATTCTTAATAAATAAACAGAGCATATAAGCAAAGAAAGTTTAATGATTACAGTGAAAATTCATGGGTGGAATGAGTATATTGGATATTTTAGAAAAATTGAGAGCAAACATGAGTATATATAATATATGTATAAAATATATAATATACTATATATTACACATATATAATATATAATATATTGTATTTATATCAAATATAAATATATATACATATATATCCAAAATATATTATCCAATCTTAAGAATTGAGGAGAAGTAAAAAGAGACTTGTGGAAGAATGACATGTGTTCTTGTGTTATAGAAGTTACAAAGGAGAAAAGAGAGAAAGGACAGAAAAATTTTACAAGTTTCCTAGATTTGGTGAAAAATACAACTTCAGTTATAAGAATATCCATAAATGCACACCAAGATAAACATAAAAAATATACCTACTGAAATGTCTTTTCTCTTTGAAAGAAGTCTGTTAGTGATGCAAATGCAAAGTTGTCTGCACAGATGATAATTCCAGCAAAGAAAACAGTGAAACCGTTAGAAAATTTCCGTAGGTCTGGAACTGTCTTGAAAGTTTTGTTTGTACCATTTTGGCAGGGCCAAGTTACTCCTCTTTGAAGAGAGGAAAATTATCATGTAAGGGCCTGATTTACCATATGGGTTGTATCATAAATAAAAGGGCTTTTGCAATGAACTGCTCACACGGAAAAAAATAATGCACCTATGTTTATCATTGTTCTGCATCTAAAAGCCAGACACCTAAATGAGGTATAAATATATGGAGAGAAACATTTTTATGGATCTGAAGATTTGAAGTTGTCTAATTTTCCCCAAATTTAAGATTGGCTTTGGAAATTAAAATGAACTACAATAATCGAAGCCATTTTGGAGAGTAAAATTAACTTTAAATCTTCTCATAAAACTATGATCATTAATATATTTTTGAATCTATTAGACAAAATAGATTGTCCAGAAATAAACCCACATATATGAGGTCAATATATTCTTGAAAATGTGACCAAACATGTAAATCAGTAGAAAACATATATTTACTCAACAAATATTTTGAACAAATGGTTATCTATATTAAAAAATGATAACAACTCAACCCATTCTGTATTCCACATGAAGATTAAACAGATCACACACCTAGACATAAACAATAAATCTGCAAAAATTCTTGATGAAATAGAGGAAAATTGCTATAGCACAAATAAATTACACCAATCATAGAGAGAAAAAGTCCTATAAATTTCACATTATCAAGTTCAAACCTTCTTTTCAAAAGACAAAACTAAGGAAAAAAGGAGAAAAATGTTCACAGTACTCATATCTCCAAGATAGGACTTATTTCTAGAATAAATAAAACTCCTATAATGCAATAGTAAATGGAAAGGGAGTCAAAATAAAATAATAGAAATGGAATTTTAACTGTTCATGAAAGAAGATATATTAATAGCGATTAAGCACAAGAAAAGATGGCTCAGTATAATTAGTCATCAAGGAAATACAAATTAGGATCACAATGTCAGTCCTATGAAGACCCACTAAAATGAGCTTTTTAAAATGACAATACTCATATAGCTAGTGGAAAGGGTACAGTTTGGAAAGCAGTTGTGAAGTCTCTAGTAAACATAAACATACACATATCCCATGACCACAAATTTCACTCTAGATAGTTATACAATTGAAAGTAAAATATTAGCATGCCTCCTTCCAAATTTTTACACAAATATTTATAGCAAAATATTATTCCTAAAACCAAAAAGTAGAATCCATTGAAATGCCTATCAAGAGGTAAATGAGTTTATTTTGTTTGGGTCCTCTTGGAAGCAGATGCCCAAAGACAGTGAGCTTTGCAAGACTATACTGGGGGGAAGCTAGAATTACTAGAATGGAAGACCCTTAACAAAAGGATGCAGGTCTCCCATGTATGAAAAGCTAGACACTAGAATACAAATCATGCTCAGTTTTCATCTGGAAAAGCAGATTATCCAGGAAAATCCGGGGCAGATTGTAAAGGCACTGCAGCTGACAGCTAACTGCAATCCTCAAATGACTCCTCGTTTTTAATGTATTCATAAGATCACTCAGCAATGAGAAATTACATATGAAACATCATGGATGAAACCTGGAAAACACAGAAACACTTAAAAGAATGATAATTCTACTAAATCCATAATCATCAAATGACTACAAAAAATGTTTGTAGATTTCTCTCATTTACATATATTGTAATATATATATTCTTACATACACATTATTTTTGCTTGTCCATTTTAACATTACATTAGAACCACTTCCCATAATATCAATGAATATCAATGTATACATTATTTATGCAATAATATGTCCTAATATGTTCTGAAACTCAAGAAGGTATATTCTCTCCTATAAAAGCATTTAGAAACAGGGCATTCTTACATGTTACCTAAATTAGGCATACTGGCTTTCCCTCCATTTAAATATTATAATGAATCTTTAAGCTTTTGTATTTCTGATTATTTTCATAGGTTGATTCTAGAAGTATAATTCGGACATAGACTTTTTTTTTTTTTTTGCGGTACCGGGGATTGAACCCAGGGGCGTTCTACATCCGCGCTACACCCCCGGCCCTATTTTTTATACTTTATTTTGAAACCGGGTCTCACGAAGTTGCGGAGGGCCTCACTAGGTAGAGAGAGAGAGTGACAGAGAGAGAAAGAGACAGAGAGAGAGAAAGAGAGAGAGAGAGCTGAGGCTAGCCGAGAACCCGTATCCTCCGGTCTCCGCCTCCCAAAGTACTGGGACTACAAGCGTGTGCCACCACGCCTGGCTCGGACATAGACTTTTTAAAGTTTTTGATATATATTTTAAATTTGCATTTCAGAAACATTATACCAAAATAAGTGAGTCTGTGCTATCATATATTCCACAACTTGGAAAAAATCACAATATTTTAGAAATTTTTGCTAATTTAATCTTAAAAGTATTAAGTATGGGAATTTTACTAATTTATTTTGAATTTTTAATGATAATAAAATAAAATTTGTTATAAACATTGATTGACTGTATTTCTTTCTATATGAATTATCTGTTTCACCTTTTTGCCTATTAGACTATTTTACTCTCTCTTGGGTCTTATATTCTTAATGTTTTTCTAATTAATGTTATGAATTTTTATTTATGGTAATGTTTTACATGCTGTATTGCAGACCATCTTTGAACTATATTTCTTTTGTAATTCAATGCCTTTTGGCCATGAAAATAAACATTCATTTATTTCTTGACTCATCATTTAGTCATTACTTAGAATTGCTGTTTTTATAACATGTTTACCCATAATTTTAACCAAATGCTTATACTTGCCATTATTTCACATCTTTGCAGAGACTTTTATTATACAGATCTCTAAATTTATGGTTGCCACTTGAACCCCATTGGCACTCAATGTTTTATTTATTCAAGGATGTAGTTGCTCTTCTTTCCACAGCACCTCTCTTTCAATGTCCTACTTTCCCTCTTATCCCATATTCAATCAACCATGAAACTTATCTTCCATATGATGCTATAAAGAAATGAACCAGCATTAGAAAGCACTGAAAAATAGAATATGCATAAATACTAATCTAAGGAAAACTTCAGTGGTTTTATTAATATCAGATTAGTGGACTTCAGACAAAAAATAATTATCAGGGATAAGCATGTCAATTTTCCAAGAAGACCAAACAATCCTAATTTTCAAAAGACATAAAGCAAACACATGTATATAAAACCTGACAGAACTGAAAGTAGAAATCATCAATCTATAACTATATTTGAGTAATTCAATTACTTCTCTTAAAAACCTATAGAATAGACACAAAATGAGTAAAGATATAGAAAAACTACATATCATCTACCAACTGGATCAAATAGAAAATATTTTATACAACATCAGCAGAAAGTACAATTTTTTAAAGAGCATGTGGTGTATCCACCAAAGATCCTGGGTCATAAAACCAACTAAAGAATTAAAGTATACAAATTAATAACAAAAGATATCAGGAAAATTATTATGTCAGGGAAATACAAATCAAAATTACACCAGCATTCCATATAACTCCAGTTAGAATGGCAATCATCAAGAATACAAATAATGCGGGAAGGGATGTAAGGATATAGGAATGTTTGCACAATGTTGGTGGGATTGCAAATTAGTACAATCACTATTGAGATCATTATGGGGCTTCTTCAACAGATTAGTAATGGAATCACCACATGACTCAGACATACCACCTTCAGAATCTTTCCAAAAGAATCAAAGCCAGAATACAATAGTGATGCATGCATACCCATGTTTATAGCAGCACAATTCACAATAGCCAAATTATGGAACCAACCTAGGTGTCTGTCAATAGATGAGCAGATAAAGAAAATGTGGTGAGTACATATAATGGAGTTTTGCTCAACCACACAGAAGAATAAAATTATGTCATTTACAGGAAAATGGATGGAACTAGAGAATATTATGCTAAGTGAGATCAGCCAGTTACAGAAAGTCAAGGATTGTGTGTTTTCTCCCATATGTGAAAGCTAAAGAAAAAATAGGAAGCAAAAGGAACTTTGGTTAAGTGAGGAGAGAAAAATAGTAGAGTAGTGGAAGGATACTGGAGGTGGGAGGGGAAAAGGGGGAACTAATGAAGGAAAAAGTTCCAATAATGCTATGTCCATATATGAAGAGAGCACTACCAATCTCACTAACATGTATGGAGAGGGGTGGATAGTGGGGTAGGACATGGAAGAAAATATGCCATCCGCTTCATGTATTTGTATCACTTTGAACCTTGCTATGACGTACAATTACAATGAACCAATAAAAGTATTTTTTAAAAAAAGTAAATATATAGGCAAGTCACAGACTGGGATAATATATTTGTGAAAAATGTCTGAGAATGTACTGGTATTCAAGATATAACTGATGTATTCATTCAATGAGGTACTACTCAGTAGTAAAAGGGACAAATTATTGACTCTTAGAACTACATGGGTGAATCTCAAAAACATTATGAAAAGAGGAATTACATGGAGAGTGTAAATCGTCTGATTGCATTTATATGAAGTTCTAGAACAGGCAAAGATAGTAACTGCTAAAAACTATACTAAAACAGAACTTGCCTCTGAGGACCAGCATTGACTAAGGAGAGGCACGAGGAGACTTTCTAGGGTGTATATTAACTCAAGAAGGATGAGAGTTAGCCAGGTATATGCTGTTTATAAAATTTAAAAGGCATTCATCTCATTGCATGTAAATGGTATCTCAAAAGAGAAAGAAAGGTAGGCAAAGATGGAATTTTATTTAATGTAAACACACTGAAGTATCATGGGACAACGAATTGTACCAATGCTTGGAAGTACAAAAATTAGATGGCTTGATAGAGGGATAAATAAATGACAGTATATAATGATCAGTATAGAATCTAAATGTTGGGTATATGGTTTACACAGCAATATTCTTTTTTATTCATGTTTTATTGGTGCATTGTAATCACATATCTTGATGAAGTTCAAGGTGATAGAGGCATACATGGACACAGCATTCGTTGAGCCTCCCCTATTTCCTACCCCACTCCCTCTCCTTCTTCACCTTCCCATGCTCAACACAGTGACTGGCTTTGACAAGTTTGTGTATATTCATCATGTCCATTGAGGTGTTTCCATCTTCAAGTCTTCCTCCTCCCTCTTGTCTCCCTCGGTTAGGTCCCCTCCTTCATTCCACTAAGGTTTCTCCTTCTTTGTCTGGAGTCCCTCCTGTGTCCCAATTTCTCCCTAGCTTCCAAATATGAGGGAGAACATCCGACCTTTCACTTTTTGTGAATGTACTCCAGTTCCATCCATTTCCCTGCAAATGACATAATTTTTTTCTTCTTTATGGCTGAGCAGAATTCCATTGTGTATATATCCCATAATTTTGTAATCCACTCATCTGTTGATGGCCATCTCGGCTGGTTCCATAGTTTGGCAATTATGAATTGTGCAGATAAAAACTTAGATATGCATTCATTACTATGGTAATCTGGTTTCAATTCTTTTGGGTATATACCTAGGAGTGGTATTGCTGGGTCATATGGTAGGTTAATTCCCATTCTTCTGAGGACCCTCCACACTGTTTTCCAAAGTACTTGCACTAATTTGCAATCCCACTAACATTGTATCAGAGTTTCTACTTCTCTACATCCCGACCAGAATTTATTATTGTTTGTGTTTTTAATGATTCCCATCCTACTTGGGGTTAGGTGAAATCTCAGGGAAGTTTTGATTTGCATCTTTCTGATTGCTAATGATATTGAACATTTTTTCATATATTTATTAGCCATTTGTAATTCTTTGCATTTCTTCATTTGTGAAGTGTCTATTTAGTTCACTTGAACATTTTTGGATTGGGTTTTTAAAAAAAAAATTTTGGTGGTGAGTTTCTTGAGTTCTTTGTATATTCTAGATATTAGTCCTCTATCAGAGGAGTAGCCAGCAAAGATTTTCTCAGCTCTCTCTTGAGGTTCTTGATAATTTCCTTTACTGCATAGAAGCTCTTCAGTTTAATGAAATCCCATGTATTAATCCTTTTTTAAAAATGTATTGTGCCTTTGGGATCTTGTTGAGGAAGCTTTTACCCATGCCTATATGTTGGAGGGTTGGTCCTATGCCCTCTTCAAGTAACTGCAACATCTCTGGTTTAATTTCCAGGTCTTTGATCCATCTTGAACTGACTTGTGCAGGGTAAGAAAGTGAAGTTCATTTCCATTTTTCTGCATATGGATAACCAGTTTTGCTGACACTATTTGTTGAAAGGCTATCTTTTTTCCAGTGTATGTTTTTGATCCCTTTGTCAAAAATCTACTGACTATGTGTGGATTTGTTTCTGAATCTTCTGTTCTGCTCCATTGGTCTTTGTGTATCCTTTTGTGCCAATACCATGCTGTTTTTATTACTATACTCTGTAGTATAATTTGAAGTCAGGTGTTGTGATGCCTCCTGCATAGTTCTTATGGATGAGAACTATATTCTTTTGACCTCATATTTGAACATTTTAATAATTAACTGCTGGAAAAAATACTATTGATCAAGCTTTATTAGCAATGCAACTACATTATAGAGCAAGAGCTAAGTTCTAAGGAAATTGTTAGAATACTTGTCAGGGAAAAACTTCTCTTATACAAGGAAATATTCAGGTGGTTGCCAGTCCTACCACATTGTAAACTTGAAGAGTTCTCAGTGCAAAATGGCAGCCACATGAGGGCAGCGAGTGTGAGGAAGGACTATAAAGCAGTCACCCTCACTTACTCATTCTTAGTCCACAAAGTAAAAACTTTAACCTTCATACGCAAAAATATTTTCCCATAAATTTGACCAAGAAATAACTTCTGTTTTCCCAATTTTTAAAATTCCGGGTTTTGGAGATGGTTTATAAAAATGACACAATTCCTATCACACTTAAGCTCAATATGATGTATGATTGCAATACACCAATAAAAGTATATTAAATTGTTAAAAACTATAAAAATTGATTTTAAGGACAAAATTTGATTGTGTCACTAAAAGATCCTATTTATGTATAGTTTTACTTATATTTTTTCTAATTCAGTGTATATACACTACATAAAATAAACTGAATAGAATAACATCTTTTTAATTTCTATGATACTTTGTGATCATTTTGAATACTTGAATTTATGATTAAATGAAAATAGTTCATATCTGATGCATTACTGGATCTGAAATTTTAAAGGTGTATTTGTATTATTCAGGAAAATTGAATTCTCAAACTGTTAGTGACATAGCTTCTTGTGATGGTTGACAAGATTTCAAGTCACTGCTTTATTTCTTAACTGTAAATACATGTACGTTTAGACCCCAAAAGGTGCATCAAAACAACTCTATTTTGGGGCTGCTTTTGTGAATAATACATTAACAAGCTCTCAGAAGTTCATAGTCATCTCTGACTTAAAAATAAGAAAAGGGAAGGGAGGAACTAATTTGCAGCAGGAAGAATTTCTGGCTTCTCTCCTGACTCACTTTATGAATTCATCCTTTCAAGCCTCTCTTTGGATACAAAATAATGGCACTATGTACATTAGTATTGAGTACAAAGCTTTAAAACTAAGAATCTGGTATAAGCAATGCTTTTGTCTTTGAGGTCTGTTTTGCAAAGCGATAAAGCTTTTAAAAGATGTCTATCAATATTTATGTGAATTTACTGTAAGTTAGGGCATATGTAATAGAATCATGATAAAGTGTACAAACAAGTTACACAGAAAAGCAACAAAACACATTTAAGAACTTATAATGTATAGGATAATGCATAAATCTACACAGAAAACTATGTTGGTGTTGACTTTTAAATTTTTTCTTCTGTTCTCCCCAACTTTGATGCTAAGTGGGCCAAGAAGAAGGCTGATTGCAAGAAGCAAATTAAAAGGCATGACCTCACTGAGCTTGCCTCACAAGGAGGGAACTGACTACTGGAAGAGTGGACATGGGGCTCAGTGCAAAGGAAAGGAGGAAAAATAAGTTAAGGTGAGCAAAGATTAGGAGCAGGCAGTGGAGGGCTGCTCCTCAGTGAGAACACAAACTACACTTCTAAAAACCCCACTGTCCAGGATGGGGAGTCCAGATTTTGTAAAATAGGCCACTGAAAACTCAATGAGGAAATCTCATGGAAAAGTAAGTAACCAGGGTTACTGTTCTGTAACTCATCTGCTGAAGGTCACAGATACTTGGATTCCCAGCACAACAACACAGAGAAGTCAGAGACCATTAAGTTCAAGCTTAACTCAGAAAACTTTAAGAGTTGTTATAAGCTCATTATTACTTTATCTTCTCTAGTGTCCTCCCTATTCCCTGTACTCTATCATCATGGATCCACCATTAAAATAGAGGAAAAGGGGCCCGGTGTGGTGGCACATGCTTGTAATCCCAGTACTTTGGGAGGCGGAGACCAGAGGATCAGGGTTCGCGGCCAGCCTCAGCTCTCTCTCTCTCTCTCTCTCTCTCTCTTTCTCTCTCCTTAGTGAGGCCCTCTGCAACTTCGTGAGACCCGGTTTCAAAATAAAGTATAAAAAATAGGGCCGGGGGTGTAGCGCGGAGGTAGAACGCCCCTGGGTTCAATCCCCAGTACTGCAATAAATAAATAAATAAATAAATAAATAAATAAATAAATAAATAAAATAGAGGAAAAGGAGATAATGATTGCTTTATTCAGAGTTTTATTTGCTTAAGAATGTGTTAAATGCCTCCTATCTCCTATGTACATACTGGGTAGAAATAAATGGAAATGCTCTTTTGAGCAACAAGAAATTCAGTCTATGCTTTCATGGAGTTTATAGGAAGAGGAAGTGAGGTTGATAACTTTTTAAAAATCTCACTAACAAGTAAATAATTTAAAATTGGGATTAGCTGAAGAAAAAACATTATTCCACAAGGGTGTATTACTCAGGACCTGGTCTAGACTGTGGTATTAAGCAACTGAGGAACAGACCAGAGGTGAGATCTGAAGTGTGGTTGGGAATCAATGAGGTGAGGGCCACTGAGAAAGTGGTGTGAGCTAAACATGTTAAAGATCTGTGGCAGGAAATAACACAGGTTACTGAGTGACTGGGAGAAGACCAGAGTGTCTGGAGAAAAGACTGAAAAGGACAAACTGGAACAAGGCTGAAGAGGTGGCCAATGACTTACCAGAAAACCATTTTGAACTCGCTAAGGATTTGGGTCCTTGTTCTAAGATGAATAGGAAGCCACTGAAATGCTTTGAATAGGTAAGGGATGTAACATGATTTTGATACCATCTGCTGTAATTCAGGGAATTAATTGTGGTGGGAAGGTCACTGAAGTACAAAATAAAAATAAATAGTAGGCTTTTGCAATAGCCCCAGCAAGACATGGCAGTGGCCAGGACCAGGGGGCAGTGGAGGGAGCCAAATGCAATGGGTTTGGAGGAAGTCTTAAAACTGGCCTCTCAAGAGGTCATCTGCAACCGTTAAAGAACTGCTTTGGTAGACGGATAGGGAGAAAGACTGAGAAATTAGTAGAATGTAAGAAAATGGGACAAAATATGTATCTATCTCTTTTAAAGAAGTTGTAAAGGAGAGAAGAAAATTGTGGAAATAGCAGGAAGATTTGAAAAAAGGTACATCTATGAAACCTGAGCATGCTTTAAGTGACCTTTTGAAGATCAGTATCCAAGAGAAGGGACAGTAGGATCAGTCCTGAGAAGGCCAGAAAGTATCAAATCTAGAGCACCAGTTGAGGAGTTAGATTTAGATATGAGGATTCATCTAAGAAATAAGAAAGGGATGAATATAGATGTAGGTAGATATGATAGTTTGAGATCAATGAACTGATGACATTTCTATCTGATAGCTTCAATTTTCCATGTGATGAATGATCTGAGCCTATCTGCTGAAAATGAGGAAGGAGTTAGGGAGATGGTATATATGCTAAAAAGAAGAGAGAACACACCATATGACCCAGATATACCACTCCTCAGTATTTTTCTAAGAGAACTAAAGTTAGAATGTTATAGCAATACATGTATCCCCATATTTATAGGAGTACAATTCACAATAGTCAAATTATGGAACCAACCTAGGTGTCTATCAACAAATAAAGAAAATGTGGAATTTTATTCAGCCATAAAGAAGAACAAAATTATGTCATTTGTGGGAAAATGGATGGAACTAGACAATATTATGCTGAGTGAGATCGGTCAGTCTCAGAAAGTTAAGGATTGTATGTTTTCTCTCATATGTGGAAGCTGTAGAGAAAATAGGAAGCACATGGGACTTCAGATAAATGAGGAGAGAGACTAGTAAAATAGTGGAAGGGGATGGGTTGAGGAGATGGGGAGAGGAAAAAGGAGAACTGATGAAGGAAACAGTTCAAATAATGCTGTCCATATTTGAAGGAATCACTCCAATCTCACTAACATGTATGGGGAGGGAGGGACAGCAGGGTAGAATTCAGAGGGAAACATACCACATGCTGTGTGCATGTATGTTTGTATCATACTGAACCTCATTATGATGTATAATTACAATACACTAATAAAAGTATAAAAAAGAATAGAGAAAATATAAAGTGAAACTGATTACTCTGTATTGATACTTTCTTAACAGAGGACTGATCTCATTCTCAGGTAGACTATGGTATGCCCTCCTGCCACGAAGTAGTGCAAAACTGTTCTCCTTGCCATCCTCTTCCTTATGTTACAAAAACATCATCATCATCATCCTATCACATGTATTCTGGGAATGAGAGAAGATGCCTCATTCTTCTTTTATTATTCTTACCTTCTTCACTAGGATCTTTCTCTCCCTTAATTTGGAAGCCTTCAGACATTAGCAAAGGCATTCTAAAGTGATGACTACATAGATACTCCCTCACTTCGGGTCTTGCTTGTCTTACATTCACATCTCCAGTTTTAGTTGCCATCCATGGTTGCTCTCTTTTCTCCTAATTCCTAAAACAAACAATAGGAAAGCCAATGTGAAAATTGGTCTTTTTGGAAGATTGTTTTGATTTAAGGAAATAGTGTCATAGCAGACAAGTGGAACAGGAAGGAAGACCCAAAATGTTTTTCCATCCAGCTTCAATCAAATGCATTTTGAATATTAGGTCTTCCTAAGCCGAAAATTATGCTCAAAGAAAAAATAACAGGGGAAATGCAAGGAAAATGATACAGAATTATAGAAAATATTCTTTTAGTTTTTTATAAAAGTTATTTACTGCATCCCACCTTTCCAGTCCGTAATCCTTAGCCTTAGAAAAGAGTTGAATTTGGAAGACATTTTAATTTTGCTACTCTTCTCACAAGTTCCAGAACCAGAGAAAAGCAAAGGTAATGGAGGGAGGGAGGAATCTTACTTTTGAAATTTATATTACTTCTAAAAATTACTTTAAAATTTTTCCTAAAGATGTTTTTCAATGAACTATTCTGCATGTATAAGTGATTATATGTATGTGGTACAAAGATTTTAAAAACCAAACATTCATGCGCCCACCACCAGCTGAAAAATAGAGCATTCCATTCTGACTAAACTGGCATCTCTGAATATATCTTCAGAGAAAAGGAAAAGGAAAGATTTAAAAAAATGAAATTGGCTCAGATCAACTACTGCCCACATGAAGGTGACCCCAATTACCCAAGGAAGTTCTCGGCTTAACCTTCAAAATAATATGGCAAGATTCTTAAATTATATGTCCAAGATAGAAGCATGGGGAAAAATGAGCCTTAGAAAACAGGCCCACTGAAGCAACAGAAAGCTCCGATGGCCCTCAGTCCCACCGTTTGTCAGATCCTAAATAACCCAATGAAAATAATTTTCAGGTGAGATGCAACAGGACCTGTCCCTTGATACTGGTCTTGCTAGAAGAATCCATGATGGAACCCTGAGTCAGTAACTTTAACATCTACTCTACAGAATGCTGTAGCAATTGCCTCCTAGCTGATGACATATCCCCCCTTCCTACAAAATGAGAAGGAAGACATGTCAAAATGTAATAAAAGCATATCTTTCTCTACTTATGCACAATTCCAAACCAAATAAAATAACACACATACTGTGGCAGATGGTATTTCAGTTCATCCGAGACGTGAAACACAAAGTCTTCAGACACCAACTTCCAAAATAAAAGTTTGTATTTTAAGTTATCTATGTAGGACTGAATCACTGAGCTCCACACTGAAAAGTGCCCCAGGCAACAAGCAATTTCTGTGTTGCTACTTTCTCTCCAGTGGCTGACTAATGTGGGATATGTCAAAAGCTTCTTAAATATCCGAATTGCGAGTTTCAACTAAATAATTAATACTATCAAAGTGCAATTTCTTTTCTCTCCAGTAATGCCTGTGAAGTCTGATTTTTTGCCAGTCTGCAGCTTTCCTCAGAGCCTGGCTTTGAAGAAGCTGGAAAATGAGAAAATGGTAAGGTTCCTGTAATGAAAGATTGTCTTGGAATTCACAGGAACATGCAATGGACATTGAAGTTTTTATTTTATTTTTTAAAAATCCTTGTAAATATGCCGAGCGTGGTGGTACACACTTATGATTCCTGTACTTGGGAGACTGAAACAAGAGGATTTCAGGTTCGCGGTCAGCCTCAGCAACTTAGTGAAGCCCTCTGCAACTTAGTGAGACCCTGTTTAAAAATAAAATAAGGCTTAGGATATACCTCATAAGCAGAATGCCCCTGGGGTCAGTCCCAACACACACACACACACACACACACACACACACATACACACACACACACACACACACAATCATTGTAAATAGTAAGTTAATGTACAACTATTAGACATATGAGACTCAATTTATAGGAACTTGAGTGCTGCTATTTCTTCCATATTTTTATCCCACAGAGAAAAAATCATTTGAAGTTTTGAAGTAGAAAGATAATGTAATGTGTGAACTGCAGTAGAAAGTTCTCTGGGTCAGGACTTGAAAGATGAGGAGCTATGTGGTCAAAGCAGGTTTCTTTATCAACAGAATAGGAAAAGCAATTCCTGCCTGAGTGATACCTGATTATGTAGTGAGTGAAGGTGTTTTGGTGATTACAAAAATATTTCATGCAGCGAAATATTAGACTTCTCGTATTTTTCTACATTAAATTTCATCCTCATAAGTTAAACTAATTCTCATCATAACAACTCAATTTTAGTGCCTTGAAGATATTTTCCCAAATGTAATCTCATTTCTGGAAAAAGAATCAGGAATGGGAAATAATATTAAAACTTTAAGGGTACTGTGTGTGTGTGTGTGTGTGTGTGTGTGTGTGTGTGTGTGTGTAACTATGTGTATACACATACTACATGCAGTCTGGTAGAGATGGTACCCCCCATTATTTATCAAGTTTCCTCCTTTCTCCAGCTGCTCATGCCATCATGTAGAACGACTTCAACAACCAAGCCTCTTTACCTACACCTCATTCTGCTTTATTTTCTATGCTTTTTGCCTGCTTCCAACTGGGTTACACTTGGGTTTGGCCAGCACCTCATGCTGCTGACTTCCCAGTCAGCTGAACTTTGGTGGACTCATCACCCACCTGAAAATCTGCTTTATAAACATTCTCTCCTCCTTGCCAAGGCAAACCATACAGTCCACTCATGTGTTTGCCTTTATTCTTCTCAGGCCGTCTCTCTTACATCTTTACTCTCGCCCTCTTCAGCTTTCCTTGCCTTTCATGGACATTCTCTTGTACATTTACTCTTAAAAATCATCCCTTTTATGGACCTGAAGAACCTTATGTTAAGTGAGATTAGCCAGTCACAGAAAGTGAAGGGTTCTTTGTTTTCTTTCAAATGCGGAAGCTAGGGAGTAATCGGATGGATACAAGAGGGACTTTAGATAATGGAGGAGAAACCCCAGTGGAGCCAGGAAGTTGTCTAGGGGAGGGTGGTGATGTGTTGGGGGAGAATTAATGAAGGAAACACTTCTATTGATGTTACGTATAAATGTGAAATTACCAATGCCAATCTCATGTATGGCAAGGAGAGGGAGTAGGAAGGTAGCTGGGGGGAAGCTCACCAAGTGCTGTGTGCATTTATGTCCCTATCATTCTTAACTACATTGATGTGAGATTACAATGCACCAATAGAAGTATATAAAAAGTCATGCCTTTTGATGCTGTTTCCCAATGTACCCTCTCATCCTAAATATCCAATGCTATAAAATTCATCTCTATTCATTAATTCTCCTTCCATATTCTTTACCCTCCAACCCAGAGGAGTTTGGATTTGGTAATCACGTTGTCTCTGAATCTGCTTTGCCAGTGGTCACCAAGTCCTATGTATCACCAGAACCAGCTTCCTATTTTTGTAATCCGTCTGACTTGGCTTCCCCACAGCCTGGACCTTTATTTACCACTTTTGCTTCTTCCTGCCTTTCTGGCTCCCTGGGCATGGTCCCTGGATGGCTCTACTTCTTACACCAACTATTAAATTCTGGTGTCTTCCCAGGTTCGCTCCCTAGGGGATGGCTACATTTGCTTTCCCTGGGTACCTCATCAACCAAACTCATCAATTTAATGCAGAGGTCTCTCAGATCTACATCTCCAACCCCAACTTCTTTTTGGTTCCAGATTAGAAGTTACAATAATAACCAAGACATCTTCAAATGAATATCTGTCACAAAACTACTAACAACTAATACTGATTCTATTTCTTGAGTGTTACTGAGCCAAATTGTTCATTTCCACTCATTGTCACTTTGATTTATTTCCTGTAGTTCCCATAGAGCATTGCCTCATCTCGACTGCCACTGCACTAATTTGAGGTCCCATCCTTTCTTGCCTATTATCCTATTATTTCTTGCAACTATTACAATAGCTTCCAAACTGGTCTATTTCTCTGTCCTCAATATAGCCACAGAATTATCTTTCTAAAGCTTCATCGTGATTATGACCCATTACTGTCCAAACATTGCTAATGTTTCCAGATTTTCTACAAAATGAAGTCTGTATCCTTTAGCGTGATATTTGAGGCCACTCACTTCATTTTAATCTCCTGCTAAAATCTCCCCATACCTCACCTCCAAACCATAATATTGTCATTTCCTGAATTTTCTGATCTCTGGGCCTTTTACTGCTTCTGTTGATCCTTCTGTAGAACTGTTCAGCTTGCTGCCCTGATTTCTTCTGTACATCTGGGTCCAGATCCAGGTTCAACTAGGATTCCCTTAAAAGTTTCCTTGTTACCAAAATTGGATTTCAATTCTGTTTTGTGCTTATAGAACACTTTTGTCAAATAGGTATAATTGTCTATGTATGGTTTTGAATTTTAATGCATCTATGTCTGTTTTCTCCATGAGATTTTCAGCTCCTTTATAAAAGAAATAACATTTTATCATTATATTCCTCCATGGCACACATCTTATACAAGTAGGAGTTGGATAGATATATTTGGATTTGAAATGAAATTCAGGGAGAGATTTTTCCCAACTCTGAGCAATACCACAAAATGACCTCAAGAGTTAGTAACAACAGTCTATTTATATTTGTGAAGAAATGCTAAAAGCTGCATTGAAATGTTTTTAGGCTAAGGAACATCAAAATTCCCTTATCTATAAAGTTATTCATTTTTTCAGATACACATTAGCATTTCCATTATTGATGTTTTCATAATTGCTCAATAAATATTTGTTGGAAAAAAGTTGAATGTATATATGAGCACAGAGTCTCACTTTCTTTACTTTTTCAAAAGGAAATGATTATATTGCTGAACACAGGGTTAAAGGAAGAGTTTTCAGCCCAAGTTCCAGAGGAGGCAGCTCTCCTTTCACACCTGACTAATAAAGTGCTGCAGGGCCGGCTTCTAAGAACTGTTTTCCTCATCCCACAAGGCAGCGACTCTCCAGAGAACAGCTTCATTTTCTCACAGCTCTCATCTTTTAACCTCATTTTTAAAATCAGATCCATTGGTGGTGGTGGTGGGGGGGTTACCTGCATTTCTAGCAGGTGCATGGGGATGAGTTTTAGAACAAGCAGGAGCATCTTCCTGAGCACCGTCACTTCACATAGATTAGTCAGGAATGCAGAGCGGTGCCCTCACCATTCGGGTACCATTTCATCCAGAATGTGCGTTTCTGAGCCAGTCCATTTTAACCATCACTGTATGTGACATCTCATATGAGCCTAATTACCTGGTTGAAAATGTTCTGTAGTTTGAGTTGCTGGTGAAGTCCAAGTCATTTTTCCTCTAGTCATACACTGCTTGACAGCAAGGAAACATTTCATTAGCAATAAGAATGACTTTCACTTTTTCTTTCATTTTTCAGCTTTTCAAAGAATTCCTCTTTGAATGAAAATGCTAGCAAACTTGATTTTCATTTCAACTTACTGTCACTTTGATTTATTTCACTTAAGCACCCCAGTGAATGGGAACATAGAGCAAGCAATAAAAATGGCATCCCACTATTTATTTATTTATTTACTTATTTATAGAATTCTCATTTTGGCTTTAAGGAACCTCTTATCCAAGAAATCAAAAGAGTTGATGTAAGAATACTTAGTTAGGTCTGAAATCACCATAGCTACCTCTGAATAGAGAATTCTACTAAGATACTTTGGTTTCACCCAGAGTGTGGTATGTGGGTTTGAACACACATATATGTAGTGTGTGTATATGTGGGTGTGTGTGTGTCTATTATATATATATACTTGTATTTATACATGTTTTATATGTGTATATATTCATATATAGTATTTAGATATTCACACTAAAACAAATTTATACTATTTTATGCTGAAACAAATTTCAAATGAATTAAGAATATTTATGTTTCACTTATTTATTTTTAATCTTCTTTACAGTTCTATTATCTATTGAGGGTCTTTACAAATGAGAGAAGAAGTACAAAATGAGTAGAAGAGACTTGGAAGTTAGAGAAATCTAAGTTAAAATTCTGGTTACGCACTTCCTATCTCCAAAATGTTGGCCATATTATTGCCCTCTCAGATTCAGTAGCTTGATTTATAAGAGAAGAATAATTTTGTGAAGATTATGTGATAATATATCTAAAGTTGACATGAAGCCTAGAATCCAAGTTAATTCCTACCATGGGGTATCCAAAATATGATTGTGTGTGTGTGTGGTGTGTGTATGTGTGTGTGATGTGAGAAAGAGAGAGAGAGAGATACTGGGGATTGAACCCAGGGGCATTCTATTTCCAAACCACACCCCCAGCCCTTTTTATTATTTATTTTGAAACAGTGTCTCACTAAATTGCTGAGGCTGGTCTTCAACCTGTCTGTCTCCAAAGTATTGATATGACAGGTGTGCGCCACCACGCCTGACTGATGATTATTCTTGATATGCCGTAACGTGATGTTGGAATATTCATAAATAATATCTAGTATGGAAGAAGTCCCCAACCTAGGTCTAAACTACCCTTTCACTCTGTGAGCTCAGTTTGGGGACAGACTTACCAACAGCAGAGAAGAAGCTCTTCTTTAAAAGGTAGGACCTTAGGCACTCAACGTTGCAAAAGAGTTTAAAGATCATCTATCCTGAGGTCCTACCTCCCTCTTCTATGTCAACATCAAACAAACTCTCCTCAGTTGAAGAATTGCCATCCAAAGATAGTTTTAACTGGTAAGAGGTCACGGAGAAACCTAGGAATTACTAACGATTTATTATTTTCCAGTAACTCTGTTTTCCCTCCATCAGCTGATCCCATTAGCTCTACCTCCATAATATGTGGATAATATATTCCTTTCTCATCACTTCTGCCACCACCTTAGACAGTGCCACCACCACCTCTCCCATGGGCTCTTGCAACAGCCCCAACCAAACTTTCTGCTTCTCCCTCTTCCTCCCTATAGCCCATTCGCCACACTGAAGCTGAGGCGATATTTTCATAAAACAATTTAGGTCCTCCTCATGGTTTTCCATTGTGCTTAGGATAAAATCCAAACCCTGACCACAGGTTTCCAGGGGGTCTAGGAGATCAAGCACCTGCACCTCTCAATCTCACCTCCTTGCTGCTCCTCAAACACACCTAATTTATTTCTGACTGACGTTTTCTTGAACAATTCATTTAAATTTAGCTCCCAAACTCTAGCCCCTATAACACCAACCTGTTTTATATTCTTTGTTTATACCATTTTTATCTTTCTCTCTTGTAGAATGTGAACTCTGAGAGACCATGTTATCCTCTTCCCCTCCGAGTCCCCAGTATTTGTAGCAGTAACTAGAACACAGCAATAATTAAATATTTGTTCAATTAATGAATAGATAAATGTTCTATACTTTAATTACCATATTTCCTCAAGTACATCAAGGATAAGTATCATATTTCATCCACATATGAATATGGCGCTAGAACCCTAGCACTTAGAACAGTGCTGTGGTCCCTGCTCTCATGAAGCAGTCACTCTTTGGGGGGGGGGGTAAGATGTAAATGAATAAAAAAACATGGCAGCTTTCAGAATGGGGAGAAGTACTGTGGAGGACACAGTTGTGTTAGTTTCATAAGGATGCTATAACAAGCTACCACAAATAGGGTAGCTAAGAACAACAGAAATCAGTTGTCTCACAGTTCTAGAGCCTGAAGTTAATGTGTCAGGAGGGCCAGGCTCTTTCTGAAGTATCTGTTCCAGCCCTCTCTCCTACTTTCTGGTACTCCCTGGGCTTGTGACAGCAATCTTTCAATCTTTACCTGACATTTTCCTTTGTAGGTCTCATAGTTAACTTTCCTTATGTGCTTGTACTCTCCTCCCCGCTGATTTGTAAACATCTCAAAATCAAAGACCATGTTGGTACTTCTCAGTGTACACACTAGGACCTTAGTGGGTTTCTTTTAAGAACAACAAGTTCAAATAATTGCATTGAGGCATTTTAGAATGAGAAAGTATTTTTTCCTTCTTGGTTTTACTATACCATAACCAGTCTCATACCAGTCTCACCTGGTTGTCTTTCACACCTATGCCAATAAACTAAAGGACTAAAACAAATAATCTGTTGTTCGTGATATGTGTCCTAGATTCCACACCTCCTTCTACCCCTCCTTTCATTAACATCATATTCCATGTATAAGACATACTGAATTAATACACAGCTAGAAGCAAATTGGGCTCATTTTATTAAAGAGAGCAGTCAGGAATTAACATGTTATTTTTTATTAGTATGGATAGATATTTGGGAATGCCATGTACTACTATTATTATCTGACCCCAAAATAAATAATTTCTTATTAGGAGTAATGACATTTCATGTTTTGGAAATTCACTTTAAATGTATCTTAGCATGTAAATTTAAAGGTAGGATGAGTTGCAGTGAAGTATACTTAGGAATTAAAGTGTCAAACAAAGCTACAAGAAGAGATCAACAAATAAAAGCTCCTTGAAAGGACATTCTACACCTTCACCCTTTCTTTCACCTCTCAGTTAACTAACCTAATAATGGGGTTCTGTGGTGTCATTAACTTGAGTTCTGTCACAGTAATCAGCCTGCCATATGTTTCCCTACCATCTCATGGCACTTAGTATGCTACTGCTGATGTTTGCTTCTATAACTCTTTGGGATGACCTTTACTGGGGAAGGCAGACTGGGCAGATGGGGCAGTAAGGACATTTAGCCTTTCAGGATCTCCAGGGACAGGTTTCAGGGGACAACCATATTAGCCACAAAGAGATGCTGTTCTACAAATGGCTGTTCCTGCATAGGTCAATTGAGGTACTTAAATTCTGAAATTCAAATAGCCTTTTCAGTAGATGGTGCTGCCAGGTGTCCATAAGTCTGGAAATGTAGATGATTTATTTATGTGTTTATGGTGTTATGTATTAAAGGTGTCTTACATGTCCTCTGCTTTTTCTTGGAATTTTGCTGGGCTTTCCAGGAATTTGCAGAGATATAGGCTCTTCTTAAGGCAAATCAGCATTTCTTGGTACAATTTCATTTTCAAGCGTTTCTTTAGTGTTTACTGAATCCTCAATTAATGCTATCTTTCTTGAGGGCAGTTTGGCAATATGTACCAAAAGCCTTAGTGTTTTGCATCTCCTATGAATTAATAATTCCATCTTTAGGAATTCATTATAAATACTTAGTTATATAAATGTTTGTCAAAGTTCTTCTTATATGAGAGAAAGGTTTGAAACATCATAGGTTGAATTTTTTTTTCTCATGGGGCCTTCAGGTTCAACACAGTTTTATTTTTTTAAAATTTGTTTTATTTTTTTTATGTTCATTTATTGGTGCATTGTAATTATACATTTTGATATATGTCAGGGTATGAACATCATACATGCACACATTGCACATTTAGCCCTCCCTCCAATCTCCCCCTATCCCCCCCTTCCCTCCCTTTCATCTTTCATGCTCCGGATAGTGATTGAGTCTTACAGGTTTGTGTATATACATCATTTGCTATAGTGTGTTTCCCTCCACGCCCCTCCCAACTC
>PVJS01026249.1:0-27174 GCA_004027185.1 Glis glis | reverse complement strand
ACGTACCTTCCTAGCTTGAGCCAATCAAAAAATAACACAACTCCTGCTTACTTCAGACTAGTGGTTTTGTCAGCACCCCATTGGCTGTAACTTAGGCAATGAGCTCCCCCCATCCCCGACCACCTGAGTGTGGTTTTTGCCTTTAAAAACTCTGTGTGAAACTAGTTCGGGGTCACAGCTCCTAACTTTGCATTGGACTGCGTCCCTAGCCTGGCTAGCCTGTTTTAACTGTGGCTAAATAAACCGACCCTCCAAGCCCAGATAGCCTCCTCTTCTTCCTTGTGACACTGGACCGGGCATAACATTTCTTTCATCATTTCTTCCTCTTCTCCTCCCCACCTTCCTTCCCCTCTCCCCTCCCACTATTCTACTGGTCACTCTCCTCAGTTATCTAAAGTCTCTTTTGTTTCCTATTTTCTTTCTAGCTTCTACATATGAGAGAAAACAGTTGACCCTTGACTTTCTGAGACTGGCTGCTCTCACTTAGCATAATATTCTCTTAATTCCATCCATTTTCTGGCGAAATGACTTGTTTGCCTATTTTTTAAGGTTTTCTTCCATTTTTCTTGATGATATTTTAGAGAAAATAAAGGAGAAGGGTATGTATAACCTATAACTTGACCATTGTCTTACTGAAATGTGGGTATTTCTAGTTTGGGATAAACAGAAGATTGGTTGATTATTTGAAAACCTACCAATGAACTGTGGTGGTGCACGCTTGTAATCCCAGTACTTGGGAGGCTGAGACAGGAGAATCGCAGGTCCATGGCCAGCCTCAGCTACTTAGTGAGGCCCTCAGCAACTTAGTGAGACCCTGTTTCAAAATAAAGGATAAAAATAGCCTGTAGATGTAGCTTGGAGGTAGAATGCCCCTGGGTTGGTTCAATCCCCAGTACCGCAAAACAAACAAACAAACAAACAAACAAACAAAACCTACCGATGTAATACACCATACTAACAGATTAACATGAAAAATCGATTCCTATCAATGGGTGCCAATAAACATTTGGCAAAATTTAACAGTACTTCTTGATGAAAACTAAGAATGAAATAGAATTCCCTCAACCTGATAGAACATTTATGAAAATACCACAGTTAACATGGTAATCAGTGTTGAAAGATGGAATCATTTCTCCTAAGTATGGAGATAAGGGAAGCATGGCCACTCCTATGCCACTGTTACTTAATGTTGTACTGGAAGTCATGGCCAGTGTAATAAGGCAGGAAAATGAAACAAGGCACACTGACTGGGAAAAAAGTAAAACTGTCTTTACAGATGACATAATGATCTCCATAGAAAAATCTTAATAAATTTATAAAAAAAGCCATTAGAACTGCTAAGTGACTTGATAAGCATGTAGGACACGAGGTCAATACCACAAAAATAAATTGTATTTCTATATCCTAGCAGCAAAAACTTCAGAATTGAAGTAAACAATACCATCAAAAGCATAAAGTTGGCCAGGCATGATGGTACATGCTTGTAATCCCAGTACTTGGAAGCCTGAGTCAGGAGGATCACAGGTTCGAGGACAGCCTCAGTAAGTAGTGAGACTCTCATCAACCTAGTGAGACCCTGTTTCAAAATAAAAATAAAATAAGGCTTGGGGTGTAGCACAGAAGTAGAATGCCCTGCGTCCAATCCCCAGCACCACACACACACACACACACACACACACACACACACACAGTATATAGTTATTTAGGGAGATTTAGAAATATCTGGGGAAGGGGGTGTGGTGGTGCACACTTGTAATCCCAGTAGTTAGGAGGCTGACAGGAGGATCGCAGGTTTGAGGACAGCCTCAGCCAATAGTGAGACTTTCATCAACCTAGTGAGACCCTATTTCCAAAAGATAAATAAATAAATAAATAAATAGGGCTGGGGATGTAGCTCAGAGGTAGAATGTCCCTGGGTTCAATCCCTAGTGCCACACACCCAAAAAAAATATCTGGGGAAAAATTTAAAAAAACACACAGAATCTGTATATAATGAACATATTTTCAGTGTGCTGAATAGTAATTTCTGGGGAAAATTATAAAAGGTTTAAAAATGGAATAATATATTGTGTTCATGAATTTGAAGACTCCATATTGTTAAAGATGTCAGTTCTTCTGAAATTGATTTATAGAGCCAATGCAATCGAAATCAAAATCCTAATAGACTTTTTGTGGAAATTCAGAAGCTGATTCTACAATTTCTACAGAAATACAAAGAACGTAATAAAGAAAGCCATTTTATAGAAAAGAGTAACAGTGAAGACTCTCAGTACCTGATTTCCAGACTTGCTAAGCATAAGGACAGACATATAACTCAATGGAATAAAGAGCCCAGAAATAGAACCATGTATAATGGTTAATTGATTTTCAACAAAAGTGTTTTGATAATTCAATGTAGAATAGCTAATCTTTTCAACAAACAGAGGTAAATCAAATCAGATAGCCATATGGAAAAATAATAAACTTTAATCTCAATCTTGTGTCATCCACAAAAACCTTTCTTATAAGGTTAAACACATACCTACCATATGTCCTAGCCATTTTAATTTTAGACATTTATCTTAGAGAAATGAAAATTTATTCCACCTGGAGATTTGTACGTGAAGGTTCATAGAAGCTTTATTCAGCATAGACAAAAACTGGAAACAACCCACACATTGATTAGCAGGTAGATCTTGATTTAATATAAAAGCTATAGCTATAAAACGTGTACAAGTAAATACAGAAGGAAAATCTTCATGACCTTGATGTAGACAAAGATTTCTTAGCTAAAACACAAAAAGAAGAAACTATGAAAAGCAAAAGCTTTGATACTTTGGACTTGAGGAAAACCCAAATCTTTCATCTTTTGAAAGACTGTTAAGAAAATGAGAACACAGCCTCAGACTGGTACAAAACATTTGTCAATGAAATCTTGAATACAAGCCATGTATCCAGAATATATGTATATAAGAACCTTTCAAAACTCAGTATTGAGAACCCAAACACCATTTTTCTTCTGCCATTCCTGTGTGTGTGTGTGTGTGTGTGTGTGTGTGTGTGTGTGTGTGTGTATTGCAAATACACTTATGAAAAGGTGCTTAACATTATTTGGCATAAAGTACATTCAGTTTAAAGCCTTAGTGACATATTACATTAGCACAACCAGGTTTAAAAAGACTGACAACACCAAATGTCCAAGAGAATGTGGAGCAACCAGCACTCTTATAAATTGCTAGTGGGAGAGTAAAATGGTGCAGCTACTTTGGAAAACAGTTTAGTGGTTTCTTATAAGGTTAAACACATACCTACCATATGTTCCAGCCATTCTAATTTTAGATATTTATCTTAGAGAAATGAAAATTCATTCCACCTGGAGATCTGTCTGTGAAAGTTCATAGCAGCTTTATTCAACGTAGACAAAATCTGGAAACAACCCACATGTTGATTGACAGGTGAATGGACAAGTAAATTTGGATATATTCATACCATAGAATACTGCTGAGCAATAAGAAGGAATGACCTAGTAATACATGCAATAATACAGATGCATTTTCAAATAATCATATTCAATGAGAAAAAAACCCAGAACCCAAAGACATTTGCTCTAGGCTTTAATTTTATGACAGTCTAGAAAAAGCCAGCCTGTAGTGGCGACAGGATGCATGTCAGTGGTTGCCTAAAGTCAGAAAGTTGGTGTATTGGTCAGGGTTCACTAGACCAACAGAATTCACAGAATGAATATATGGAAAAAGGGGTTTGTCAGATTAGCTTACAATGTAGTCCCAAGTTCCGACTGCACGCGGAGAGTCAGAGGAACTAGTAGCTGGTCTAGCGGTCTAAGAGCTCTTCGGAGAAACGATGGTGAAGTTTCAGTTCGAAGGGCTGGAGGCCGACGATCTCAGACGAGAGCAGAAGATCAAGAAGCTCTTCAGAGAAACGGCGAAGTTGGAGGCCGACGATCTCAGACTAGAGCAAATGCGTTTTCTTCAGAAAGAGTCTTACATCCCTCTACGTGGCTTTCTCTTTCTTTTATCTAAGTCCTGCACCTATCAGAACCCTGCTGCCTACATTTAGGGCAGGACTTTCTTTTTAATCTGCTATTACACACCCAAAGTCACATGATCTTGGGTGTGTCATGATCCGGTCAAGTTGACAAATTAACTATCACAGTTGGGAACTTTTCTTGTGTTACAAGATGGTATACAATTTGTCAAGTCTCATCAAACTATACACTTTCAAACGGGTCACTTTTTATGTAAGTTAGACTTCCATAAATCTCATTTTAAAACCTGTTATAGTGTTTAGTATTGTGTTCGTCACTACATTCCCTTGGCTTTTTTTTTCCCATATTGGGAACTGAACCCAGGGGCATTCTACTTCCAAGCTACATCTCCAGCCCTTTTGTATTTTGAAACAGCATCTTGCTAGGTTCCTGAGAGTCTCACTAAGTTTCAAACGCCAACCTTGAGCCTACGATCCTCCTGTCTCAACCTCCCACATACTGGGGATTACAGGCATGTGCTACCATGCCTGGCTACTACATTTCCATGTTACTGCACAGTTGATCAGGAATCAGAGTGCTTGAGGGCCTGGGTTAGGATAGGGGGAGTGGGTGTTGGGAGAAAGGGGAGCAGCCCTGGCCATGGGGTCCACAGTTCTCCAGAAGGCTCTCGGTCCTCTCACACCTGTGGGGGACATCACCATCACACTTCTTTCTACTGGGGTCCTGGACCACCACTAACCTGAGATCCACATTCGAGTGCACCGGTGATGTTCTCAACTCCTATCGGTTCTCAACTCCTATAAGTGGGTCCAGAAGAAGTTTAAGGAAGGGAAAAGAAATCTATCAGCATTCCTGTGGAGGGGCGAACAGGGATTTGGAAGTGGAGCCAGGGCTGCGACTCATTCGCAGTCACTTGCAGATTCTCGGGGCTGACTGAGCTAGTCATCTGTGAGCCACTGGGGCTGCAGTATGATATCAATTTATTCCTAATTTCAAGGATCTCCCAGCCTAGGAACAAAAGCAGGCACAGACAGAGACGATTTTTCTAATGCATTGGGCAAGTGCTGTGGTATAAAGATGTGTTCAGAGAGTCGAGGGGCTGGGGCTCTCTTGAGCCTCGACAACTTCACCTGTTAAGTATGGGTAATAACAATAGCAATCTCCCAAGATTGTTGTGAAAAAGTAATGACATCGCAAAGAATGTGTTCTCAGGCTCTGTATCGCACACATTGCATAATGACGCCGCGTTCCTGGTGTGCTTCGGATCCCTACGAGGCCCCAGCTGGCTTTAGGCCCATCTTTACCAAATGGACTATGGCTTATGTCTGAATAAACTAATCATAATAATAGCTACCAGGTGCGGTGCAAACATTATACAATTTAGTCCTCATAAACATCCTGCAGGATCCGTACCATTAGCCCCATTCCACCCAAGAGAAAAGCGAGGCTTCTGAAAGTTATAGAACTTGTCAAAAGTCACCCAGCCAGTGAGCGCTGGCTTTAATAGAAGGCACTTAGAAAGGCAGGGATCGCATTCATTTTGTTTCCTCTTCGTTAGACGTTCACTACCCGGGCTGTGCTTGTGTTGTTATGAAGGATCACAAACCCAAACTTCTACAAGAGCCAGGCAGATGATGTAAAGGAGGGAGAGGTCTGGGAGCTGACCAGGAGGCAAGCAGAGGCTGCGGGGAACTGAGTGGTCTGTCTAAGCAAGCTGCAGCTCCCCAGCTCCTGCCATGCTTTGTCAAGTGGGAGAACTAGCTCCGGAAGGCCAGCTACTCTAATTATCCAAGAAAGGCAGAAATCTTAGTTTAAAAATGAACCTACGCTGGGTGTGGTGGTGTACCCCTGTAATCCTAGTTCTTGGGTGGCTGAGTTAGGAAGACCACAGGTTCAAGGCCAGCCTCAGCAACTTAGGCCCTCGGCAATTTATTGAGATTCTGTTTAAAAATAAAAATAAAATAGGGCTGGGGGTGTAGCTCAGAGGTAGAATGTCCCTCAGTTCAATTCCTAGTACAAAAATAAAAACAAAAAAAATCTGGGCGTGGTGGTGCACGCTTGTAATCCCAGTACTTGGGAGGCTGAGACAGGAGGATCACAGGTTCATGGCCAGACTCAGCAAACTTGTGAGGCCCTCTGCAACTTAGTGAGAGCCTGTTTCAAAATAAAGAATAAAAAATAGGGCTGGGGTGGAGCTCATAGGTAGAATGCCCCTGGGTTCCACCCCCATAACACACACATACACACACACACACACACACACACACACAAAAAAAAAAAAAAAAAAGGTGAACCTAAGAATGAGATATGCCAATCTTTACTGTTAAATTGTTTTAAAATTAATAAAAAATTTGTGTATGTCCGACTAAACACACTATGGGTTATATTTGGCTCATAAGACTGCAGCATCTGGTCTATGTGATTTCCTTTTAGTGGAAGACTAAGAACCAGAAAGACGTAGAGTGACCGAATGGATTTTTTTTAAAAAAGATGCAACCGTATGCTACTTGCAAGAAACTTACTTCCCCTCTCAGGACGTGCAGGGACTGAAAGTAATGGGATGGAAAAAGATAGTCAGTGTAGATGGAGCCACGATGTTTGGGGATTATGTTCTATAGAAGTTGTGACTGAAGTGCAACCCAGAGAACACTGCAGGGACTGAGGATCCGGGGGCAGTAGCCTGTCTTTGGATTCCGCAGCCCTAACGCAATAGCTTTCAAGGGAACGGCTTCAATCGAGGTCCTTGCTCTACTTGGAACACTTTTTATTACTCAGAATGGGCCTCAGGGTTCAAGGTGAAAAAACTGAAATCAAAAGCTAAACCTTCAGATTTAGTGAAGGAAGACTTTACCTGGCAATAGGCCTATTGGCAATGCTTGGCGTCAGCCATAAAGAAGAACCAATTTGTGCCATTGGCAGGAAGATGGATGGAACTAGGGAGTATGATGCTGAGTGAGACTAGCCCGTCTCAGAAAGTGAAGGGTTATATGTTTTCTCTCACATATGGAAGTGAGAAATTGGGAAACAAAAGAGACTTTAGATAAATGAGAAGAGGTTTCTGATAAAAGAGTGGGAGGGGATTAAGGGAGGGAGGTGGGTGGGGGAGACCTGATAAAGAAAACAGTTCACACAATGCTGTGTACATATGTGAAATTACCAACACCAATCTCAATAACATGGGCGGGGAGGGAGCTGGAGGAAACACACCGAGGGCTGTGTGCACGTGTGTTTCTATCACTCTGAACCTTATTACAATGTGCAATTACAGTGCACTTGATTTGAGTATTAGAAGCCAAAGAAACCCTCATGTATTTGTTTAGACTTCAGATTGGAAATGTGGGTGCCCAGAGAGGCCTAGAAGAGCAAGTTGCAGTGCTGTGTTCAGAACCTGAGCTGTGTCCCCATTAGGTGGCTCTGTAAGGGGCCCTGCCATGGGGACGGGGGCCTGTGCTGAAGGGCTAGAGATGTAGCTTCTAGCCTGGCCAGTTCCTTGGGTGTTGGGATGTGGAGGAACTACTTTTGTCTTAAGCATCCTCACCTAATAAATAGGGGATTTTTTTGGATGAGTTTTCCTCACTATTTTTTTTTTTTGTACTGCGGATTGAACTCAGGGATATTCTACCTCTGAGCTATATCCTCAGCCCTATTTTATATTTTTATTTTGAAACAGGGTCTCACTAAGTTGCATAGGGTCTTACTAAGTTACTGAGACTTGGTCTTAAACCTCAGTCTCTCAAGTACTGGGATTGCAGGCGTTCGCCACTACGCCTGGATCCTCACTATTTTTTGACTGCATGCTTTAAATTGTCTTTTCATATGTCAGTAATTCTGTAATGCCATTGTTTATAGAGATAATTAAATGGTAATTCAGTCTTTCCTCTAACATGGTTGATGCAGATTTACTTTTTATTATTGATAGTTTGGGCAATATTTCTTTCAGTTTGTGGAAAAGTCATGTGGATTTTTAGGGTTGTTGTCACATAGTGGAAACCTTCAATCAAATTGCTTCTGAGTGTTTCATCTAATGATATATGTGCTTAAATATTCATCTAATATATATGCTTAAATATTTGAATATAGCACCATAAAATTAGACAGCTTTGGTCCTTTATGTAATTTCTACCTTCTTTTAAGGCATCCTTTTACGTTGTTTTCTTTAATATTTCTAACCATTTTAGTCAAATAAAATCGATATGCCTTTAGAGGAATTGGCTAAAGCATCTTTAAAATGCTTAAAATAGGCAAAACAGAAAAAAATAATAAAAATGGGAAAATGCTTTAAGTGAGCTACATACATCACATTGTATGTGCTGAAGAACAGCACATATAATGAATATTTGTGAAGATGCACATTTAGGTGAATTGTCTACCTTGGTCAGCTGCTGCCTGCTTGATGGGAGAAGCCACACAGTCCAATCATACTCTGTTTTCTAGCCCGAGTTCTTCAAATGCCCCCCAGGCTGCCAGGAAATTGAGTTTCTCAATCTCTGCCCATCCTGCTTTGGCACTGTATAAATAGTACTGAGGGTAGAAGCAAAGGAGATCCTAACACAGGATCCTTGCTCCTCCTTAGCAACTGGTACACTTCTATGTGTAGTTATGGAAACTAAATATTGCACTGAATGTGTTTCTCTTTTTGCTTTGGTTACTTGGAAAATCTCCTATCAAAGCTTGTAGCCTTGGTTAAGTGTGAGACTGTGTGACATGCATTTTTAGGAATTCTGGGTTAATTGCCATATTTTAGTGGTTCCTGATCAATTTCTATTTCTGTCTACAGATTTGAAAGGCACCACAAATTCTATTTGGAAAAACAAAAGAAGTGTAAATAAAAGAAAGTTGATATTTGGAAGGGAGAAAGGCTGAGATAGAGATGAGGAAGAGGGGCTATGGATAGAAAATTTGAGATGAGAAGGGGAGTGTGTTTTGAATATTGAAGAAAATGTGGGGATTAGGGTGGGGGCAAGAATAGCAAATCACAGATGGGATGGAGATTTGAGAGGATGCTAGCAAAAACAATGTGTTGAAATCAGAGCAGTATAGAGAACAGGTCAGACCAGGCATGGTGGTGCACACCTGTAATCCCAGTACTTGGGAGGCCGAGACAAGAAGATCACAGGTTTGAGGTCTGCCTCAGCAACTTAGCGAGACCCTCAGTAAGTTAGCAAAACCCTGTTTTGAAAGAAAAAATAAAAAGGGTTGGGGTGTAGCTCAGAGTTAGAATGCCCCTGGGTTTAATCCCCAGTATCAAGAAGTAGAAGATGATGAAGAAGAGGAAGAGGAAGTGGGGGGCAGCTCAGGAAGAGGGACAAGACACCCAGCCACACCCCAGGCAAATCTCATTGCCACATCTTATTTAGTTAGAAATCTTTTTTTGGGGAGTTCTGAATATTTTTAAGATTTTTATCTTTATCTTTTTTGCTATGACATGTCGAATTTTGGATTCATTTTTGTTTATTATTTATTTATTTATTTATTTATTTATTTATTTATTTATTTTTGCGGTACCGGGGATTGAACGCAGGGGCGTTCTACCTCCGCGCTACACCACCGGCCCTATTTTTTTATACTTTATTTTGAAACCGGGTCTCATGAAGTTGCGGAGGCCTCACTAAGTAGAGAGGGAGAGAGAGGGAGAGAGAGAGAGAGAGACAGAGAGAGAGAGAGAGTGCGCGCGTGCGTGCGCGAGCTGAGGCTGGCCGCCAACCCGGATCCTCCAGTCTCCGCCTCCCAAAGTACTGGGATTACAAGCGTGCGCCACCACGCTCGGCCCATTTTTGTTTATTTTTTTATGTGCTCAGAAAAAACTTTTACTATGAGAACTTAAATCTCTCTTCAATCCTGGAAAGTTTTCTACTTTCATCTTCTCAGATATTGCTTCTTCGTTATTTCCTGTTATTCCTAACTGCTCTTTATATATCATTTATATATCTTTATTTATCTCGATTATGGCTCTGGATCATTTCTTTTGAACCAACCAGTAATGAGTATCCTTTGCTTGGTAGTCTTATTCCTTTAACTATTTATTTAATTTTCAAGATTTGGCACAGGATTTTCAATCGCTTACTGTTATTTTAATTTCTGCCTGATTTTTGTCTCCTAATTTCTGTCCCTTTTATAGTCTCACTGAGGATCCTAGACATTATTCATCTATCATCATTGTCAGCCTGTGTATAATTTTACTTTCATCTGGAGTTCATTTGTGTTTATATACCAGCTTCTTTTGTTTTCTGTCTTTCCTTGCACTTGACTTCCTCGTGTGCTTTGGAATTTTGGTTTATAGGCTCATCGTAGGAGGGAGGACCTGTCTCATCTTTCTATCTACAATCACATGCTGTTTCAATTAGGATGCATTTAGCTTCATGTATTTGGGAACCCCACCAACAGTGGCCAACCTATAATGACGTTATTATTTACTTTAAGACACGGGGGCTAGATGTTCCAGGGTATCCTGAGGGGCCCAACAATGTTAGGACTCCAGGTTAATATCTCTCCTTTTCCTGCATGGTTGTAAGAGGCCATGTTAGCTCCAGGAACCCTGGCATTACACAATAGCATCCTAGGGAAGAAGGGAGATGGAGGCTGAAAAATGGTAGGCTCTCCTGCTGACAGCTACTTTCTTTTTTGGAAGAGAATTTCTCCTAGAAGCTTTGGACATGGGTCCTTCACCTAGTGTTCAGCACATATACTCCCTCCTTATGCTGCAAGAATAAAACTCTTGGACATCCCAGACTAATTGAGAGCTCAGCAAGACAGCAGTGCCAGCCTCTACACCCCAATTTGGATTTTTCTTCCAATTCATCCACAGACTTGGTCATCTTGATTTTGAACTATTTTGAACGTGGCTGTGATATTAGCAGTTTCTCTTTCTGTTTCATCTGTCTATGTGTTCCGAATGGAGGAGATAGGGACTTCAGATGACATACTTATAAGACTATTTTTATCCAAGTCCCATTCCTATTTAAAATTCTGGGATGCGAGACATGTAATGGGTGAAGGACCACATGTGGACACCCAAAGGACATAACACTTTGACTCACAGTCCTTTTTGCCCGATGGATGGAATCTTTATGTAGATCCTGTAGGAATGAAGTGGGGTGGCGAGGAGGGGGATGGGAAGGTGTATAAGATAGTTTTGCGTTGATATGACAAAAATACTTGACAAGTACAACTTAGAGGGGGAAAGGTTTATTTGGGCTTATGGTTTCAGAGATTCAGTCCATTGTTGGCCAACTTCAAGGCAGAAACATCAGGGTGGCAGAGCATGTGAAGGAAAGCTGCCGAACTCATAGCAGCCAGGAAGAGGAGAGAGAGAGGGGAGACACACACACACACACACACACACACACACACACACACACACACACAGATATTCCTCCAGGATACTTCCTCAGTGATCCATCTCCTCCAGCCACACTCCACCTGCTACAGTTACCACTAAATTCATTCAAATTATTAATCCATTGATGAGGTTAGAGCCCAGATTCAATTATTACACCTCTGAATAGTGTTGGATTGCTGACACATGAGCTTTTCTGGGGGACATTTCATACCTAAACCATAACGAAGTGTCTTTTCTATTTCTCTCCCACAGTGGCACATTTTACAGATAAGTTACGACAGCGAGCGAATCGCACATTTGACTTTAATTGCAACTATTTGTTCATCATTAGCTTTCCTAGGCTGGCTGGGCCAGTTTTAGAGCAGAGATGCCATTGTTTCAAAGCCTTTCCTTCAAAGCTTTTGTTTTCAGAACTCATTTCCCTCCTTTCTTCTACAGGCAGAAAAAGTTCTAAACAGTTTCTTTACTGGCAGTTTTTCCAAGGGTTTGATTCAGCATCTCAAAGGCCTTGTTTCAGATTTTTTTTCTTTCTGCTCTTTTAAGCAAAACCATTTTCAAAAGAGAAAAAGTTCTACACAGTTTACTGAAGCTTCCCTAAGGGCATTGGAGGGCAGCTTCTCCTGGGGCTGCCTGAGCCCACATGGCCAGCCTTTTTCTAGCTCCTGGTCAGTTGCCGTCCAAACAGAAAGGGGCTCTGGCCTGCGACTGCTGGCTGCAGCTGCCATGTCATTCCTCCCACCACCTACTTGAGGGTCCAGCTCGATGGCTGTCTGGTTTCCGACTGCTGCTCAGGCCCCATGGTAGCTTCTGACATCTTTCACCTTCATGTTCATATCCATGTCAGTGGCTGCTAGCCTGATCTGGGGCTGGTCCAGGACGAGCTCAACCCCAGTTTCCTCTGTGAGCACCACAAGCACCCAGCAGGCCATGCCCGACCTCCACACCCTTCATCTGAGACAGCGGCCTTTGAAGCCACCGGCTGTGGGGTTGCTCTTCCTCCAGTATATATATTTTATGTGCTTTTATTGGTGCATTATAGTCTCATATCACAAAGAAAATCAAGTTGACAGTAACATTCATACACATGGCCCTTGGTGCCCTCCCCCCAATACAGAGTACTGTGATTGACGTTGGTATATTCTCATGTGTGCACATGGTCAATGGTAGTAATTCCATCAATGAACTTCATTCTTCCCCTTCCCCTTCCCTGGCTCCACTGAGGCTTCTCCACTATTGTCTGGAGGCTCTTTTGTATCCCCCACTACTCCCTAGCTTGCGCATATTAGAGAAAACATATGACCCTTCTCTTTCTGTGATTGGCTGATCTCACTTAACACAATGCTCTCCAGGTCCTTCCATTTTCTTGTAAATGATATTATTTTGTTTCCTCCAGTATATTGAGCTCAAATCTTCCAAAGCTCTGTCTTCTGCAGAAGCACATCATCTCTCAGCCTCCACGTGTCCCTCACCTACTTTTCTATTATTGTGTGTAGGTCCTCAGCTGCGGCCAAGCAGAGGGAACAATTGCGCTAATTGCATACAAACGGTGGCGCTCATAGCAGATGTTAGCAAAAGCAAACCAATTGTTTTATTTAGCTTTAAGGCTATAAGTACCACAGGGGTGTAGGGAGAGGGCACATCAGGGCTGTTCAGTAATGGAGAGGGGGGTCTTTGTCGTGTTGGTTTAGGGAGAATGCTATAGTTTAGAGCAGGGGTGGGCAAAATATGGCCCCTGGGCTAACTTTAGCCTGCCACCTGCTCTTATAAATGCTTGGAACACAGCCACGCTCATTTGTTCACATACGGTCTATTGCTACTTTCATACCAGAGTCCAGCAGTTGCAACAGCGATCATGTGGCCTGTGGCCCAAAGGGTTTACCATATGACCCTTGGCAATATACGTTGACCAACCCCTGCTCTCTAGTCTGTTGAGTAGAAGAAACGTAAGACTCCCACAAAGCTGTGATAGATTCAGGAAGACCTTTCTGAAGTCTGTCTGGAAGTCCTTGTATCTGTTCTGGGTGTGTGAGGTATGGGCGACGCTTATCCATGTCGTCAAATAATTCTGACTGCATTTAACTTTGCCTGTGTGTGGCAGTCAGTGGAGGTTCATAATTTAGGTGTGCCCCATAATATCCTCTAAGGGATGTCACATAGATAGGAAAGGACAAGATTTGTACAGATATTGTACTATTAAGGACAATAACATTTTTTGATTATTTGCGCTTTTGCAGAATTTTGGGGGTGTTGCATTATTTGCTTTGGTGACATCCTGCCAGACACAGTGAGGTCACTGCTCGTATTAACCCATTGGGATATGCTGGAACCTTCCTGGTGGCCTCAAGGTCAGTGCATGCAAGGTCAGTGGTCAGCAGGGCTGTGGGGGCCACCATTGCTCTCACCCAAGCCCGTCCACGAAAGCCACCACATTGGAAAATGAACTGTGCTTTCCTTCATTGCAGGGTTTCTGCCCCTTCAGCTCCTGCCACCAGGTGGAACAGTAGGCAACAGGGTGCAACAGAGACGCGGTTGATTGACACTGAGAGGTGACATGAGTGAGCAGGGCCCAGGTCAGCTGTACCTAAGGACATGGAGGATCAGGACATGTCCTGATCACCCTCTATGATGGGTGTGTCACCCTCAAGGACTGTAAAGAAACATTACTTAAGGCAAACACGCAGGCAGATGTCCTTCCAGTAGTTAACAGCCTCAACTAAGCATGAATTGTCTATGAGAATGAACCTGTGCTTGACCTTGCTCTTCACTATACAATGGAGCCAGACATTGTAAAGTTACATGCTAACTTGTATTTCTGTTTAATAGTAAACAACCCCTTCTCGCCCATCCCCGGTTATGGTTTTATTGCCCTGTAGGACTGTAACTACTTTTGCATCTAGCCTAGTGATCTTTTTTTTTTAAACCCTTCCCCCTGCCTTTACTTGGTGATATTATTCAGGAATTCTTTTTAAAAACATCTTTTTAATCCATTGGTTGTGCAAAGCTTGTTCTTCACATTCTCTTGGAAGGAATCTTACTGTCTTACTCGAATGTACTTATGGTGCAAGGCACAGCCAACTCTGCCATCTCAAGCTTCTCTTTCCTTACTGGACTCTAGTATCCCATTGACCAAAGCAATCATATCAAATTCAAAAGCGAGGGACTTTGAACGGAGAAAGGCGTGACTATTATCTGAACAAATATCTAACCTAGTAGAGTGGATAAACTCGGACATCTCTTTAGCAGAATTCATTGCAGCACACTCATTGTCAGATTCCCAGAAAAATAAAAATGATCATCTATTACATAATTTATAAAAGCATGACCACTTTTTAGTAAAAGTGCTGATTGGAAATTGCATCCCCATGAATGTGATACAAACTTAATTGAGCACACAGTAAATAGTACGTAATAAGCAAATTCATCCAATCCAGACACAGTAATGACATGATCCTGCACTGGCATCACATACAAGGATTAAAAACAAACAAGCCAGGTGTGGTGGTGCATGCCTGTAATCCTAGTGTTTGGAACAATGAGACGAGACTGAGACAGAAGGATTATAGCTTTGAGGACAGCCTTAGCTACATAGCTAGACTCGCAGCAACTTAGTGAGACCCAGTTTCAAAACAAAAATTAAAAAGGGCTGGGGGTGTAGCTTAGAAGTAGAATGCCCCAGGGCTCAATCCCCAGTACCACAAAAACAAAACAAAACAACAAAAACAAACACTCCCTTTCTAAACAAATGCCAATGTCACCACTTTGCAGGCAAATAGATAAAGTTGTAAGGATGTTCATAAAAGACTAAGGGCATACCCACTGCAGAACCATCTATGTTGGGGAAGAAAATTTGAATCAGACAGAAGTGAGAGACACTGAACTGTGGACCAAAGGTGGCCTACACCCAGTTTTTGTCAATAAAGTTTTATTGAAATGTAGTCATGCACAATCCTTTATGTGTGGTCTACAACTGCTTTTGTGCCACAGTGACAGAGTCAAGTAGTCACTGCAGAGATCACGGGCCCACAGAACTCTCCCAATACGCGCTTGCTTTTTTTTTTTTTTGATTGGGTGCATTGTAATTTTACATCAAATTGAGGTACAGAGTGTCAGAAAAATGCATGTGCACGACTGTTGTTGCTCTCCCCACCAGGTCCCCCTACCCACCCTCACCCCGCAAGTCTTTGAGATTGGAATTGGTAATTTTGCATACATTCATATCATTATTTCTACTATTGCATTCTTTATGAATTTGCCACCCCCTTCCCTAATCCTCCTCACTCACTCCCCCCGGACTCCCTGCTCATCTATCTGATGTTGCCTTTATTTCCAAATATCTCTCTAGCTTCCACATATAAGAGAGAACAAACATCTACTCATTCTTTGGGACTGGCTGTACTCCTCTCTTAGTATAATATTCTAAAGTTCCACCCATTTTCCTGCAAAAGGTGTGATTTTGTTCTTCTTTATGGCCTAGTAAAATTCCATTGTATATATATATACCAAAGTTTTGTGACCTATTCATCCATTGATGGACATCTAGGCTGGTTCCATAATTTGGCTATTGTAAATTGTGCAGCTATGAACATGGATATGTAAGTATGATTATAATACTCTGATTTCAACATGTGCTTTCTGCCTTTTCAAAGAAAATATTTGCTGACCCCTGTTCTAGAAGAACGCCACAGTTATGACATTTGCCTGCTCTTAAACTGCCTCTGGATATTATGCATCTATAAAATGATCCAGGTAACAGGGAGGGCAGTTTGGAGGGATTGCTAACCCCCAGCCCATGAGAGCCAGAGCTCCCACCGAGGTGTGGAGCAGAGGAGCCTGCAGGAAGATTTCTAACAGAAACCCCTGCCGGGGACCTGCTGACGGCAGCTTCCTCCCTGCACCTTCTCAGAAGGTTTTGTAGGAAAAAGTTTTGTGAAGGGAGAAGTGTTCTGGGCACTATCATCCCACAAGGATGATAGTGAAAGGTGAACTGAAAACAAGGGCTGTTTACTTGAGAATGTGAAAAATCTCAATTTGCAGCGGTGGCAACAGGCGCACGCACGTGTCAGGCTGCTCTCTCCCCACTGACATTGCCAGGATTAAAAATAGCTGTTCTGTTTGTCCTTCAGCCCCTTATTGAACTGGAGCCTTGGAGCCGTGTTCTCCTTAGCTTCATGCTTAATGAAGCATAATTTGTATTAATAGCAGCTATTAAATCTAGACTGCTTAATAGGAATTTAGAGTGGAGGCCCTGAGTCACCGAGGTCCTCAAACGTGGTCCCCGGAGAGCTGAGCTCAGGCCTGAACACCAGTGGCAATGAATCTTGGGCCTGGTAAGCGGAAGCAGGTGGTTGGGCAGGAGGAGAAAGAAGAGAAGGAGGGAGGTGGGGCTCAAAACCTCTTCTCCAGTTCCAGGTCCTGCAAGGGGGTGGCTCAGTCCCTGTGACTGGGCCCATTCCAGGAAAGGCACCATTGGGTGCTCGAGAGTACATGGACTTGGTGATTTTATGGATTTGCATTCAGATTTTGGGTTCTGCTTTGTGACCTGGTTTTGGTTTCTTAAATTCTTTGAACTTCAATTTTCTTACCTGGGAACCAGAGACACATGAGAATCATACAGTGGAAGTTGCTATGAAGAATAATAAGGAAAGACCTAGAAATTAAGATTTGATGTTCACTGTGCACCTCTTGTTTCCCCATCTTTCCCTAAAGCTAGTTTTATTTTACATATGATCTGGAAGGATTTCCACAGAAAATTATTTTGGGAAGCAAAATAGCTTCCTTTGAGACCTGAGTTGGCAAACATTTCCCCGACAGACCCAGGTTCCCCTCCAATAACACACAATGTGTTCATTTTCACTGTTTTCTGAATCTCCTGTTCAATGTCTGTCTCTATCCTGCAACTCACCTCAAGCGCTCCTTGGAGAAAATGTGTTTATCTCATCTTTGACTCCTATGACCTAGCACAGGGTCCCGGTCCAAAGAGGTCTGTGATCAATCCTGATTGCTATCATCACTGTTATTTTACAATTAAGGAAAAGAGTGTTAAACACAAGATCTAATAGTACCAGCTGCTTGTCCCTGGGCAAATCACTTAATCCATCTGGGCCTCAATATCCACATCTGTGAAATAGGGTTAATAATAGGACAACTGCATAGGTCATTGAGAGGCTTCACTATAAAAATGCAGTGCGTAGGTAGTGCTTATTATTATTATTTGCAGTTATTGTTCCAGGAAAAGCTGAGGCCCCTTCAGCCAGCCGCCTGTTGCCTATCCTGAGAGTTGCACATTTGGTGTGAATGGCCTTTTTTGCACTGGGATGTGGTCTGGGACACACGGTGGAGGTCTGGCTGCATGCACAGCTCTCAGCACTTGGGTAGGGGCAGGCAGTAGCAGAAGATGAACTAGAAATTAGCAATGGTACCTTTGGAAGGTACCATTTGAGGCAAGCCATAGCAATGACCCAGGTCCATTTAAATCCATCCAGGAAAAAATGCCTTCAACAGTTTACTAAGCCCCTGAAGCAGGAGGATGAGTAATAGCCTTGCCTTGGACTCAGGCAGCCAACAAGTCGCACAGTGGAGACCTGGCTACATTGAACCAGTGCGATCCTGAGAATCATGTTACTAAGTACTCCTGTCCCAGGAACTGGCTGTGGGAGAGGAGGAGTTTTCTACTGCTTCCAGAACAGTGAGAGATCTCAGTTTCATGTGCAAATGGATAAGCTGCAAAAACTGTCCACAGAGTGGGGACATGCCCATGGGTGTCTACTTCAGCTGGTCGCTCATTTCTACCTATGATCCTGGCTTACCTGGTACCACCCAATCACAGAGGTGGGTGGGGCTATTTATTTCTTTTTAACTTACAAATTGCTTATTTTTGTAATTTGCTCTTGTTGTTGTTGTGCTGAGCATTAAACCCAGGAGCATTCTACCTCCATGCTACACCCCCAGCCCGATTTTATTTTTCATGTGGAAACAGGTTCTTACTAAGTTGCTAAGGCTGTCCTCAAACCTGTCTCAGCCTCCCAAGTGCTGGGATCACAGGTGTATGCCTGGCTATTTAGTTTTGGAATTTTACATTTGATACTTTTGGACTGTGGTTCTAACTGTGGGAAGATAAGAAGAGAAACCATGGGCACCAGAGAACGACTCTTAATTTTTTTTTTTTTTTGCGGTACCGGGGATTGAATCCAGGGGCATTCTACCTCTGAGCTACACCCCCAGCCCTATTTTTTTATTTTTTATTTTGAAACCGGGTCTCACTAAGTTGCGGAGGGCCTCACTAAGTAGCTGAGGCTGGCTGCGAACCCGGATCCTCCGTTCTCAGCCTCCCAAGTACTGGGATTACAAGTGTGCGCCACCACGCCCAGCTCTCTTAATTCTTTTTTAAGCCTCAATTGCATTGCATTTTATGAATACACCACATTTTGTTTATCCATTGACTCTTGATTTTTTTTATTATAGTCAAAACACTTAACAGGAGATCTACCCTTTTAACAAAAATTTAAACATACAATACAGTGCTGTTAACTATAGATACAATGTTATACAGCTGATTTCTTGAACTTATCCATCTTGCCCAACTGAAACTTTGTACTTGCTGAACAATTTAGAACTTTGTTCTAAATTGCCCCTTCCTTCCTTCCAGTGGCAACTACCAGTCTACTCTCTATGAGTTTGAATATCTTAGTTAACCTCATACCAGTGGAATAATATAGCATTTGTCCTTCTGTGACTGGCTTATTTTATAGCATATTGTGCTTAAGTTTCATCCATGATGTTGTGTATGACAGGATTTACTTCTTCATTTTTTTCTTGGTGCTGGGGATTGAACCCAGGAACATTATATTTCCAACCTACACCCCAGCCCTTTTTTATTTTTTATTTTGAAACAGGGTCTTGCTAAGTTGCTGAGAGTCTCACTAAGTTGCTGAGTCTGGTCTCGAACCTGCAATCCTCCTCCCTCAGCCTTCCAAGTACTGGGATTTACAGGTGTGCGCCTGGCAGAATCTTCTTCTTATATAAGGCTGAATATTGTTCCATTACATATACATATCACATTTTCCTTGTTCATTCATCTGTAAATGGGCATTTAAATTGTTCTACTTCTTGGCTTTCCTGAATCCTATTGCAAAGAACACATTGAGTGCAGACATCTCTGATATCTGTAAATTTTCCAGATTCAATTCTTTTCATGTATATTATTTTCTGATGAACATATATTAGTTGTACATATTAATGGGGTTCAGTGTGATATTTCAGCACATGAATGCAGCATGCACTGATCAAATCAGGGTAATTAGCATTTTGCTCCCCTTCTCACTTCTTTATGTTTGAAGCCTTTGAGATCTTTTCTTTTAGCTTTCCATAAAACATATAATAGATTATCCTCAATTATTGTCATCTCTGTGTGCTATGGAACACCAGAACTCATTCCTTCTATCTTATCCCTTACCCAACATTTCTTCATCCACCTTCCTCTGCACCCCTCCCTCCTTTCCCACCCTCTAGTGATCACTATTGTATATTCTGGTCGACTTTCCACTTTTTTTAGCTTCCTCATATAAGAGAGAACATATGGCATTTGTCTTTCCGTTCTGGCTTATTTTACTTAACACAATGTCTTCTAGTTCCATCCATTTTGTTGCAAATAATGGGATTTAATTCTTTTTTTTATGACTGGTAGTATTCCACCGTGTATATATACCACATTTCCTTTCTTCATTCATCGATAGCCAGGCATCTGAGTTGATTCCACAATCTTAGCTATTGTGAATAGTGCCACAGTAAACATGGGTGTGCAGCTCTCTCTCAGTGTGCTGCTTCTTTTCCTTTGGATATATCCTCAGAAGTGGAATAGCTGGATCGTATGGTTGATCTAATTTTACTCTTTCAAGGGAGCTCTATGCTGTGCTTTAGAATGGTTGGCCTAATTTTCGTTCTTGCCAACAGTGTTTGAGAGTTCTTCGTACATTCTGGGTATTAATTCCTTGTCAGATGGACAGTTGGCAAATATTTTCTCCCATTCCATAGGCTGTCTCTTCATTCTGTAGATTGTTCCTTTTGCTGCTCAGAGGCTCTTTAGCTGGATGCAATCACATTGGTCTATTTTTGCTTTTTCTCCTGGGCTTTTGGGGGTCATAGCCACGTACCAGAAAAATCATTGCCCACTCCCGTGTCCTGAAGCATTTTCCCCATGTTTTCTTCTAGCAGTTTCATAGTTTCAGCTCTTCCATTTAGGTATTTTATCCATATTGAGTTAGTTTTTGTACAAGATGAGAGGAGTCAAGTTTCAATTTTCTACATATGGAATACAGCTTCCCCAGTACCATTTATTGAAAGGGACGCCCTTTCTCCAAAATATGTTTTCAGAGCCTTGAGGTGAGAAATCTTTGCTGGGCTGTATATATCAAAATGTTTTGGGGGTTTCCTACAAAACTAAACATCATATAATCCAACAATCCTCCTTGTTGGTATTTACCTAGAGGAGTGAAAAACTGCCCACATAAAAACCTTTACATGGATGTTTATAGCAGCTTTATTCATAATTGCTAAAACTTGGAAGCAATCAAGATGTCCTTCAATAAGTGAATAGGTAAACTGTGTTATACCCAGATGATGTACTATTATTCAGTGCTAAAAACAAATAAGCTGTCAAACCATGAAAAAACACACAGGAAACTTAAATGCATATTGCTAAGCAAAAGAAGCAAATCAGGAAGCTGCATCCTGTATGGTTCCAATCGTATGACTTTCTGGAAAAGGCAAAACTCTGGAGACAACAAAAAGATCAGTGTGCTGGGTGTGGTGGCGCATCCCTGTAATCCCAGTACTTGGGAGGCTGAGACAAGAGGATTACAGCTCTGAGGCCAGCCTCAGAAATTCAGTGAGACCCTGTTTCACAATTTAAAAAAAGGGGGAGCCGTGGCCCAGAGGCAGAATGCCCCTGGGTTCAATCCCCAGTACAGAAAGAAGAAAGAAAGGAAGGAAGGAAGGAAGGAAGGAAGGAAGGAAGGAAGGAAGGAAAGATCAGTGTTTATTAGGGATTAGTGGGATGAGAAGGAAAAATCGGTAGAGTACAGAGGACTTTTAGGGCAATGAAAACGTTGACCTGAAAGTACAATCATGATTACTAGAGATCGGGAAGGGTGTGTGTGTGTGTGGCGGGGGAGGTTGGGTTTGATTTGTGCATGCTGTATTGCTTGTATGGAATGATCACAGTGAGTTTCATTAATATGAACAATGAATACGTGTGTTAATAAAAATGTAAACCCTAATGTAAACCACGGACAATAATAATGCTGTGTCAATGAAGGTTCATCCTTTGTAACAAATATACCACTGTGCTAAGGGATGTTGGTAAAGAGAGGCCATCCATGTATCTTCAGGAAAGGGGTGTGGAAAATCTGTACCTTCCACTCCATTTTGCTGTGAACTTAAAACCTCTCTGAAAAAGTAAAGTCCTGAAAGCAAAACGAAACAAACAACAATTAAAAAACACAGCTCCCAGGACACGAGCTCATTGTGGAGGGGAGGCTGTTCTTCAGGTTTGATGACTGGCTTGTCAGAACCCGAGGCAGATCCATCAGTCCTAGGTAGCATAGCCCTGGGAACGAGGAAGGACTCCCGATCTCCAGAGGAATGAAGTGAGACCTAGGGCATGGAGGGACTGAGGAAGGCACAGAGGCTTAGCAGTAAAATGTAGCTGGCTCACAAACTCACCCCTCTTTCTTTTACTGTGCAAAACCAACATGCCAGTCGCAGGGCTGGAATATGGAAAACAGCACGTAGGGGAAGGAGCCAGCTTTTGTGAGCCCTTTTACAGAAGATAACACAAGATCATGAATATAAATATAAATGTAGGTAAGAAGTGAATATTTATTTAGGGTACGAAAGATATGACATCAAATTCCATATTTTTAAAAGCTTAGGAAAATAGTTTCGTACTGGAGTGAACAGATACATCTCTATAATATTTTTTACTATCATACTTTGATGACATTTTCTTTGATGGTCTTGTCCTGTGACAGTGGTTTTGTAGTGTTATTTTCTAAGAAGGACAGAAGGATGATGAGGTCTTTGCTTTTGTAGACTTTATAAAAATTACGTTGTATTATTGATAGTTGAGAGGAGTTTCTTTCATCTTTTTGTATTATTAGAGTAATGCCACACAAACATGAGGATTGTTGTAAAATTAGAAAAAGGCCCCTTTATCTCCAGCATGTGAATCCTGCACTCAATCCCTTCTGCTTTTTGTTTCTTGCTTGGAAATGTTTAGGTTCTTACAGTCTATTTCTCATCCCTTCTGTTATTTAATTATCTATATTTTTGGATATTATTATTCTTTCCTTATGTTCTAGACCCTCAGACTTTTAGTCTACATGATATAAGAGGTTTTGACATCTTGATGCCTCTGCTGGTCTTTCATCTGATATTTTTGGTTCCCACTAAGATGTTTTCTTTTTGTCATATTAGTTTTGGGGTGATGATTCATTCTGGAAAAACGTACAGAATTGATCCAAAAGGGAGGCATACACAAAAGATAGCAAATATGTTTTTAAATGCCGTTACTTTGTATTTAACTACAGAATTAGGAAATCAACTTACTTTTGTACTATGCATATTGACAATTCAGGCTAGTTTCTAGCCAGTCTAGTTCCTTCATGTCGTCTTCTCACATCAGCAGTAATTCTGCACTTAGTTTTGTCTGAAACTTCCAGTTTTGATGTCGACAAATTATGTCAGACACACAAAGATATGCCCTGACTCCTGGGAATGTTTCAAATATACTACTTCCCACATAGACACTGTCTCTGTAGTACTGCAGCAGGTTTGTGCCTTCTAGCACAAGGATTATGACACAATTTATTTTGTGACATTTCCATAAAAAAGAATTTCACAATGTGCACTGAATTTATAATTGTACACACAACATTTATTAAAAATATCGAGAAGAGAGGCATTTTTATCTAGGTTGGCTGAGTGCTGGGACCTTTCCTTGTGATTTTAACCCTCCTGTGATTGTAGGAGTATTAAGTTGACTAGCTTCTGGACCCGTGCATTTAAGCTTTGTTCTCCTCTGCCTCCATGTGCTGCAGGACATATTTATATGAAAATGCAATGTCTGGCCCTACACTTGGTACTTTGTGTGTGTGTGGTGCTGGGGATCGAACCCAGGGACTTATGCATGCTAGACAAGCGGTTTTCCACTAAGCTATATCCCCTGCCCTGGTTCTATACATCATACAGAGTCAGCTTAGTGGATGAGAAGAGTCTTCCATAGAAGTGATTGTAAAGTGCTTTTGTAAAGTAGCTCACTGAACCCGAATTAAGTATCTTGTTTTTGACAAATCATATGACCAAGAGAATACATTGTCAGGGACAGCATTCTCACTGAATGTGGATATTATTGGGACCCCTGTCAGGGCTGTGGGAAGGACCAGGCAGGTGAGGAGCACTGGTACTTGAGCATCCTCAGCCTTATGGAGAATCCATGTCTGTCCTTGCCCATAGAGCTCATAGTGGATGAGAGGAGAGAGAGGCTGGTGGGCAGGCAATGGCGGGATGATATCCTCATCCCCTGTTAGAGGGAAGTACAGGGGAGTAGAGCATCAGAGACCAGGCTGCTGGGGCATCTTGGAGGCAGGGAAGGCATCTTTGGGAATGTGGTACCCAAGCCAAATGATGACTAGTGTTTAGCCAGCTGAAGCGGCTCAATAAAAGAGGCTCAATAAAAAAGCAGGGACAAGATCACAAAGGACTTGGAGGACCATGCTAAAGGAGCTGTATCCTGGGCGATGGGGAGCTGTTGAAAAATATAGGCGAGATTGGCATTTAGAAAGATGACTTGAAGCGATGTTGAATTGACAGGCACAGGGTAAGTCCGGGGCTGGTGCAGTGGTGTGGATAAGAGTAGCTGGGTAGGAGAAGAGAAAGTATTGGGAAAAAACTAAGAATTAGAGAGGCTTCTTAGATAGGAAAAGAAGCTTGGATGAGTAGGGAGTTCCAAGGATAATAATCCAGGTGTCTGGGTTGGTGGCGATGTTGAGAGAGAGGACAGAGGAAGAGAAGCAAGTTTGATGGAAGAAGACAATTTACTGCTTGAGGTTCCTAGAGGACACCTAAGTGGGTACACCATGGGTACCAGATACACTCTCAGTGCTGGTGCAGGGTCTAATATATTGGAGGAGGTCTGGAAGTCAATGAAGCCACAGAGAGGGACGGAGACTTCAGGGAGAGAGTGTGGAGTAAAGGAGTCAGAAACATAGAACCAAATCTTGAAATGCATTCCGTGGAAGGCCAAGAACAGGAGGTGTATGTAGAGGAGACTGGAAACCAGTCAAAGTGTAGGAGAAAGTCTGGTCTCTGGGGAGGGAAGAGGGGTTCCTGAATTTGAATGTGGTCTTAGAGCAGGATAGATCAGATAGAGTGTGTTTATTTATTTATTTATTTTGTTGTTGTTGTTGTTGTTATTCTGCCTCTGTGTTACATCCCCAGGCCTTTTTTGTTTTTTTGTTTTGTTTTGTTTTGAAACAGGTTCTCACTAGGTTGCTGAGAATTTTGTTAGATTGCTGAGGTTGTCCTCGAACCTGCGATCCTCCTGTCTCAGCCTCCCAAGTACTGGGATTACAGGTGTGCGCCACCACGCCTGGCTTCAGATGGAGCTTTCAAGAAACTCTTCATGGTAAAGCCCAAATAATGGCAAGCATGCTTTCATTTTATACGTCCAGGTCATTTTTCATGTGGGTATCATTTAATTATTGTACCAGTGATTTAGAGAGAGAAACTATTTTGGCTCTCCTTTTATTTTTTTTCTCAGCAGAACTTGAAGAAACACAAGACCGTAGAACTCTCAGTATCTGATGCAAACATTCCATACAAATTAGTACACAACATATTCAAAGTATTGAGATTTTGCCTGAAATTACCCTACAACTCTCTGTCTCTATGGTCTGAGATGTAAACCTAGCTTGTGTATATACATGTGCATTTTCTAATATTATTTAACTCTTGTCCTAGATAGTTTTGTGTTGACCTCTATTTAGATGAATAAAGGTATCCATTATCTCAGTTAATTAGCCAGATTAATGCTATGTAGCTTAACATAACAAAGGTTTCCCACTCATTGTTCATGTCTACCATGGGTCCGTGGGAGTTGTGCTCCACACGGTTACTCAGGGATCCAGGCTGACAGGAGGTCCACCATCTTGAAGTTGCAACACTTGGCTTCCCTAAACAGGGGAAAGACATGTGGTAGAGTCACATCCTGGCTTTACCATTCTTTGTCTCAGAAGGGACACGTTCTCCTTTGATCCACAGCCCCTTGACCAGGATTCACCGTGCAGACAATCTGAACTGCATGGAGGAGCACATCTGTACGTGGTAGCCAGAACACATCGACACCACACTCAATATTAATGAACCCAGAGTCCCAAAAGCCAATTTAAAAAGTGAGAATATAAGCAAATTAATAAAAGATTCCTCAGAATTAATATTAACAAGTACTACTACAATACTTCTTTTTTGAAAATTATCTAAGCAAAGTAAAAATGGCAATGCATCTATATACTATTCCAATGTCTGGTTTCATCAGAAACTATTTATTTTTAACCCAGTGTTTGGATTTCGAGATATTATTTGCAATGTTAATTGTAATACCACATTGGCATTGCATTTTTATATTTTCCAGTATCAATGTAATTAAGAGTAACTAGACTGGTTTTTATTGTTATCTTTATATGAAAATAAATATAGGAAATTAAGAAAATCCCAGTCGTAAAAAATTTTAGCTGTTTTGCCTTTGCTGTAAAACCTACTCTTGGTGGAATTAAAATATGTCATATTTCTCTCCTTGTTTTCTGTAGTAACTGCACAAAGACTAAAGAGATAAAAAGCCTGCTTATAAAAAACCGAGTTTCAACAAAAACTTAATTTACCAATAGATATTTTTCTCATTCCAATTTATAAGGAAATTACTAGACTATGAATTGTTTAATTTCCTGGTTTTATTATACAATATGATTTTTATTTCTTTTGAACTAAAAACATTCAATAAAAAGTTTACAAATTTGTAATTACCAATCATTGAGAGTAAATACAGCTCATATATAAGATTTGTTTTCTTAAAAGAAAGTCAGGGAATAGTTCTGCCCTATTTTCTTGGCTCGGAATCCACCATCTCATAGACATGATTGAAAGTGATACTTTTTGTTCATTTTTAAACAAATTATTTTAGGTTCTAGAAGACATTTCCTTGTTACTATATACTTTTCTTAAGCTCCGTTATTATACCTTAGTATAATTTTAGAATGTTGCCAGTTTTCATAGCAGATAACTTACTTTCTTATTGAAAGATTGTACTAAAAAATAAAAGTAAAAATTAAGGCAGAGTTTAATCATAATGGCACCTTATTTCGTGGTTTTGAATTTATCTTGAAGTTGATAAAAGTTATAACTTATGTTTTTTAACAAACACTTGCATATATTTCATTTTTCCTTGTGAGAACATGTTTAAGCCAGGCCTGGTGGCACAAGTCTATAATTCCAGTATTTGGGAAGCTGAGACAGGAGGATCACCGGTTTGAGGACAGCCTCAGCAACACAGAGAGACTCTCAGCAACCTATTGAGACCTTGTTTCAAAAAACAAAAAACAAGAAACAAAAAAAGAAAAAGGACTAGGGATGTAGTTCAGAGTATAGAAGGCCTCTTGGTTCAATCCCCAGTACCGTGGGGGAAAAAAAAACATGTGTTTATTTCTTAAGCAAACTTTTTTTTTTTTTTTTGCGGTACCAGGGATTGAACGCAGGGGCGTTCTACCTCCGCGCTATGCCCCCGGCCCTATTTTTTATACTT
>PVJS01026248.1:22500-27172 GCA_004027185.1 Glis glis | reverse complement strand
GGGGAGGGACACGAAGAGCTGTGTGCATGTATGTTAACACCAAACTGATACTCATTGTGATGTGAGACTACAATGCACCAATAAAAACATAAAAAAAAGACAGGTGAAAAGTGAGGGAAAAAGTAGACTGATTAGTGAGATGAGGAAGACAGAAGGAAGCACTGATATGAGTGCTGAGAAGAAAAGAATCACACATGAGCCTAGAGCTCGGATGACAATTTGAGTCTAGACATACACATTTGGGGACCATCAACCATACTGATGTCATGGAAAAGGCTGAGTGTGGGTAAGATGACACAGAGAAGAGACAAATGAAAGGTGGTAGAGCATGGGGTTTCTAAGAGTATGGCGGAGAGAGATCAGCAGTGTGACAGGCTGAGATAGGAAATAAGCTTGGGACAGTGGGGAGTTCTGGGAAGGAGAGTGAGACTAGGAGCCCAGGGATATCAATGAGAAGACACCATCGTGGGGGTGTTATTTTTATGTTTTTCTCAGAACAAGATAACCACCCTATCTAGCATATGCTTTTCAATTTCTCCTCAGAGATCATAAATCCATGTTTATTGTCAAGTCATCAAAATAGCTGCTAAATGCAGATGTACCTGTATATCTTTGTAGAGAATTAGGGGTGGCGATGTTGAAGACAAGTGTGACCTGTCCCACTGATGTTCAAAAGGTCAATGTGAAAAGTCCATGGCAGCACTGGACAAGACCAAATTGAATGCAAGGTGGAGCTCCGAAAGCAAAAGACCAACACTCTGTGATTAGAAAATAGATATATGTAATTCAAAAGGAATGTGTAATGCCAAGTATATACACAGCTACCAACATACAACTATAATACATAAAGCAACATTAAAGAAAATAGGAAGATAAATGGGCATAAACATACCTCTCTCCTGATGACAGATAAAATACACACTTAGCAAAATTAGGAAGGATAAAGAGGACTAATAAGGAGATCATGCATATTTATATTCTAGACTCTGAGTTGCTAACAGAAAATGTCCCTTCAGTTTAATCAACCCATGGAACATAAACACATGTATGTACACACATTATTTTGCTTTTGGGGGGAGATATATTTGTCTACCTTTTATAAATAAATATACATACATATGAAAATCATTGTTCTTTCAGGTTATAGACGCACATATGTACCCTAAGATACATAGTAATTTCCATAAGTTGTAATGGTACTGGCCATATTCTCTGAGCTGAGTACAAACAGTGAAACTAGAAATTACGAATAAAGCTAGAAAAAGTAACAGAAGCCGGGTTTGGTGGCATGCTCTGTAATCCCAGTATTTGGGAGGCTAAGACAGGAGGATTGCAAGTTCAAGGACAGTCTAAGCAACATAGTGAGACTCTAAGCAACCTCTCAACACCCTGTTTAAAAAAAATGGCTGGGGTGTAGCTTGGAGGTAGAATGCCCCTGGGTTCATCACCTGTACCTCAAAACAGACAAAAAAGCAACACAAAAACCACCACCTAGAAATAGAAGATATATAACTTATTTTCAAGTCATAGTTAAAAGAAGAATTACCATTGTCTAAAAAGTAAAAATAATAAAAGCATAAATATCAGAATCTATTTGATATAAAAATAAACTAAAATTTATTCTATAGACCCTTATATTACTAAATAAAATATTAAAGTGATAGATTAAGCATTGAACTAAATCTAAGTTTAAAAATGATCTTAAAAACTTAAGGAAAATAGAGGAAATAAAAAGAGGATATTAATAAGGAAGAAAACAGAAAATAAATACAATCGAGGACTAAATCAAAAAGCTGGCTCTTTGCAGAGAGAAACTACTGTCTCACCTGTCCACTGACCTAAGAAAATTTAATTCTTTTTGATACATAGCTTGGTAGCTTCCAAATGGTTCTATGTGAATGAAACTGATTTTTATACCTCATTATCAGTTATTAATGACAAGTCTTAGACTAAAACTTGTCATGAATATCACCATTTATCTTAAAACATATTTTAAAAAGCTAACACGGAACTTTCCAAACATTTTGCACTGTGAATTTGATGATTTCATGTGCTATCATTGAGCAGAGTGATCTATATGTGTCCTTAAGTCTAGTTAGTTTAGAGTGTTAAGTTCTATATTCTTTATTGATCTTCTGTCTATATGTTCTACCCATTATTGAAAGAGTGATACCAAAGTCTCCAACTATTAAGGTAGAACTATCTATCTCCCCTTCAATACTGTAAATGTTTTCTTCATACGTTCTGGAACTCTCTTGTTTCTTGTAACTGTTATATTGTTTTGGACTATTGACCCTTTTATCAATAATAATGTCTTTTTATATTGTTGTTTCTTGTAACAGTTTGACTTAAAGTCTATTTTGTATGTTAGTACAGTCATTCCAACACTCTTTTTATTACTATTTACATGAAATATCTTTTTCTCTCCTTTTTCTTTCAACCTATTTGTTTCATTGGATCTAAAATGAGTCATTTATTAGATCATGGCTTACTTTTTAAATACATTTTGCCAATCTCTGACTTTTGAATGTAAAGTTTACATTTAAAGTAATTAGTGACAAGAAAACCCTTGTGCCTTTTTTGGGGGGAGGTGGGGGGGGGGCAACTGGGGATTGAGCCCAGGAGCATTTTACCTCCAAGCTACACTTACAGTCCTTTTTATTTTGAAACTGGATCTTGTTAAGTTGCTGAGGGCCTTGCTAAGTTATGACGCTTGCCTCGAACCTGCAATTCTCCTGTCTCAGCCTCCCAACTACTGGGATTATAAGCATAAGCATGCACCACCACACCCAGCTGTATCTTATCACAAATCTACACATGTGGTAAGATACATAGGATCACAAGCATATACAAACACACACACACACACATACACACACGCGCGCGCATAGCTGGTGAAATATTAAAAGGCTCCATGGGTTGCACCAATATAAATTTCCGAGTTTTGAAATTTTGCTTTTTGAAAAATATTACTTGAGTCACCATACCCAGCTATTCTTGTACCATTTTGATATTTGTTTTCAGTATGTCATATTTCTTTTTATCTCTCATTTTCTCCATAACTGCCTTCTTTCATGTTTGATTGGTTCTTTGTAGTCTATCATTTGGATTCACTCTCATTTTCTTTTGTATATAGTTTAAAAATATTTTCTTAGTGGTTAGCATGGAATTAGGTTTAATGTTCTAAATATATAGCAGTCTATTTTGAATTGATGACAATTTAGTTTTAATAGCATATGAAAATTCTACTATATAGATTCATCACCCCTTTATACTCATTGTCACAAAATATATTTTTATATATTTTGTATGCATTAACATATATATTAATTGTTATGCATTTGTCTTTTAAATAATGTAGAAAATTAAAAAAGGACTTGCAAAGAAAATTACAATAATGCTTACCTCTAGAGCTTTTTATATTTACCTTTACAGAGGCTTTATATATTTTTGTATGACTTTGAGCTACTTAATAGCATTTTTTCATTTCAGCCTAAAGGGCTCCCTTTAGCACTTTTTGTAGAGCAGTCCCACTAGCACACTAGAGATGAATTTCCTTGGAGTTAGTGTTTATTTATCTAGGGATGTCTTCATTTCTTCTGTGTGTGTGTGTGTGTGTGTGTGTGTGTGTGTGTGTGTGTGTGTACTGCTGGGGTTTAAACCTGTGGGCACTCTACCTCTGAGCTACATCCCCAGTTATTTTTAATTTTTTTATTTTGAAACAGGGCCTTGCCAAATTACTGCGTGTTTGCCTTGAGCCTGGGTTCCTCATGTTTCAGTCCCCCAAATATTGGGATTACAGGTGTGTGCCACCACACCCAATTCTCCTTCATTCCTTTTAGATAATTATGCTGAGTATAGCATTCTTGGAGAGCTATTTTTGTTTTGAGTTTTATTTTACATTTTAAAAAATGTAATCTCATTCTCTTCTGATCTCCATAATTTTGATAAGCAAATAAGGAATCTGCTATTCATTCTATTGGGAATCCCTTTTCTGACATTCATCACTTTTGCTGACCTAGACTGTCCCAGATATTCACTAATGGGGTTGGAAGTTGGTGTTGGCTTCTTGCTGGAAATTTAGCTGGGACTATCAACTATAATGGCTTCTTTCTTTCCCATGTAGTCATATCATGACACTTGGGCTTCTCACAGCATGGCTCCTGGACTTCTAGAGGAAAGAAGAAGTTGTTAGTCCTCTTGATGTTTGGGTTCAGAATACCAATAAAATCCCTTTGGCTGTATTCTTTAGCCAGTGCATTTACAGAGCCATTTCAGACTTAAGGAAATGAGAAGAAACTCTACCTCTGAATGGAAGGGCAGCATGTAATGGAAAGAGGGAAGGAATTAATGATGGACATCTCTGAAAGTGTTCTATCATGGATAGCAATGTCTTTAGTATGTTCCAAATAATCTACATGTACAAAATGTAACCATATTACCAATAAGGGACCACTATGCCATTTTTTTTTTTACAGAATTGAAAGCATTACTAATTTTCTTGGTGAAAATTCATCTCTGGTATTAATGAATTTCCCCAAATTCTGGTGTAACTGACATATAAACAGCTGGAGCACTTAATAGTAGACACATCTGAAATGCACCCTTCCTGTCTAGAATGGATTATGAATTTGTGATTGGGTCTAGGCTTTTATTCTTTTTCTTTTTTTGC
>PVJS01026248.1:0-17500 GCA_004027185.1 Glis glis | reverse complement strand
AGCCTCCACATTTTAAGCCTTCCCTTAAAAGAGACCTCCTTCCCCACACAAAATCGTATGAATATCTTGCTTTTGCCTTTCCCCTTCTTAGACATGAGGAAGAAAAACTTTGCTTCTTTTACTGAGGGTAAACCAAAAATCCAGCTTTGCTTAATCTGCAGGGTTGATTTTGTTGGTATTTGGATTGAGTTGGCAGTCACCAGCTTGCCAATGAGGAACTGAGACACTGAGAAACACATCTAGTGACTGAATGCTACATGGCTTGTTAAGGGTTGTAAACTGGTAGATCCAGGTAGAGCTTACTGAGTTCACTTGTTCATTTAAAAAAATGAATTAGTAGCTAACACTTAAAAATTTTCATATAAAATTTGGATTTCTTGCTTTTTTTCGAATGTTGATTGTGGTTAGGCTGGGGCTGTTTTCCTATGTGGCAATAATTGTTAGTGGCTTCAGAGAGAGTATACTGTTACAGGTCATCACATTCTCTACAGCTCACCACTATTTTTACATCTGGTTTGCCTGTTCATTTACATCGGGGGTCAAATAGTAAATATTTTTGGCTTTGACAACAGTATGGTCACTACCTCAACTACTGCATCCTGTCAGAGCAGGAGAGCAGCCATAGATAATGTGTAGATGAATGAGTGTGGCTGTATTCCCATAACAACTTATTTACAAACACAGGTCCAAAGGGTATACTTCATGACTTCTGATTTGTGTAATACGCTTGTGCACAGTTGGCATTTGAGTTTGCGACCACAGCTATGAGTGAACCAATCCTGCTCTGACCTCATGGAGGTGCTTATGGATTCTGAGGAGAGAAGGGCTACAAATGGCATCAGGAAGGTTGGTGGCAAATTTATTATGGGACTGCTCTTTCCTAAAAAATATTACCCAAGAAATGAAAGTTATTACTCATAATGAGTTGAGAGAAGGGTGAGCACAAGAGATCAAAATTGGTCAGCTTGATTTTTTATGTTGCTGACATGGAAAATCAGCTCTTTAAGGAGTATTTAACTTGTACTTGCAAATGTTGCATACACACACACACATACACACACACACACAATCAGCATCTGGTTTCTTCTAAATATGCATGAGAAAATATAAATTTGTTTAAAAGTAGCATTAAATTTTGATGTAGCTAGCAAAATAGAATTGCTCTAAATAGCGAACTTTTTTAGCATATATATATAAATTATAGTTAGAATTGTGAATTTCAGTCTGTAGTGACTTTTCTAGCAGCAAATTTAGGACTCAGAGCAATACCATATATTATCTGAAAATACCATATCCTGAAAATTTTTTTAAAGAGATGAAATATATTTAAGAAGTCTGTACAAACCAATTACAATAAACATTTATTAAGCTGTAATTTTCACAATATTTTAATTCTGTCCTGAAATCAGTCTACAAATATCTCTATATAACATCAAAGTCAGTGATTTAATAAATAAGAGGAATGTATATACTGCTTTGCAAAAAAAAAAGTCCATGGAAATTTAACAGTTAAAAAACAGAATCGAACTTGTTCCAATCAGCATAACCATAAAAATGATGACAGTAATAAATGATGTTCATCTTTGATTCCATATCACATATTTATAGGATTCTTTGAGATTTTCCTGAATTAAAAACTTCTGTATTGTAGAAGTAAAAATTTACATATTTAAAAAGTTCGTTAATTCACACTTTACTTATTCACACTTGAACATTTTGAGAACAGCTGAGATGAAATCATTATTTGTCTATGGATAGAAATGGGTTGGCAGGAAATGCTTGTGTATTTACAAGTCTAGGTACATTTCATTTTTAATTGTATTGGTGATTTTGTGTCCTTTCTGTGGTTGCATTGTCAATCTTCTTGAAAAGAGGCAGATTTTTTTTGCTGCCCTAATTTCTTCTCCACCAATTTCCTACCACTTTGTTGAAACTTTTTTCTAACCTTCTCATTTCCACATTCATTAGTTTTTGATCAATTCTCATGTCCCAGGACCTCTCTGCTGGGTTCTTGAAGTGTTTTCCATCTTCACATTTTACAACCAACATGTTGCTGTTATTCTTTTATCATTCTAATGCATCCTTTGGCTGACCATTCTTCCTACAGTCCAGCTAAGCATTCTCCGAGTGATTCTCTTTGGTTGCTGGTCTTGATTACTCTTGTCCTTGGAAATCTCAGGCTCCAAGATCTCTACACTGATTTCTATATCAGGACTCCAAAGGTCCTGGAAAGTAGCAGATACAGACTGCATGGATATCCCTTTGTTAATCTTCCAGTTTAGGAATTAGGTAGTCTAGGACTGTAGATGTGTTAAGTCAAGAGGTCAAATCAATGTAAAATATAGTTTTTGCATGGTTTAATAGGAAATAAAAAAGCACATCATTTTGAAAGGTTAAAATATGAATTGTTTTTCTATGTGCAAGTAAAAGTATATGAATTTTGTCTAGCACACTAGAAAGGGTAGTGTATCATTTTCTAATCTAAAAGAGATATATCACCAATATCACATTCTCATCATATCTAAAATCCAGTTCGTCTGTTTCTTGCAAAATCATATCTCTGCATCCCTTCGTCCTGGCTCCAGTAAGCACCAATCTTTCCCTAACCAAAGCAGTGAATAATAATAGCAACGAGCACTTAATAAGTGCATGCTGTTTTTCAGGCATTATTCGCACCATAACCCTTCATTGGAGGTAGGGAATATTATCATCCCCGCTCTACAGATAACATATAAGGTGGAATGATAAGCCCAAGATAACATGGAGCTGAGATATGAACTCTGCCAGTCTTACGCCACACACACTCTCCTCTTAACTATTCTATATACAAAATGAGTTACCCTTGGATGAGCACTTAGTACATTGGGTACCATGTGAGCACTATCTAGGTCAACCAGAATTAAAATCTACCTCCATCATTTTCATGCTGTGTGACCTCAGCCAAGCTGGTTACCTTTCCTAAACTTCATGTTCATTATCTATTAACTGCAAATAACTACTCCAGTCTTATGGATATCTTCAAGAATTTGATTTAATCATTCTACAATATAAACATTTTATCAGAACATCACATTTTACCCCATAAACATATAAAATATAGAATCATTATCTATCTTAAATTTTTTCAAAGACCAGAATTTAATCAGGTAATTTTTTAAATTTCTTGAGAAAAAGGGACTTGCAACTTAGTTATTTAACTAATGCTAGTTTCCTTCATATCTTACAGTCTATGCGCCTAATTAGTTGCCAAGCTCTATTGAATATATAAATTTAAAATTTCTATATGTTAATTTCTTTCTGTCAATCATTTTTATCACAAATGAAATAAAAAAAGACCTTTGATGGCTCTCCATTCTAGACACTATGGAGGCCATTTTCTGGCATTCAGTTTTTCTCTGTCTGGTCTTTAGTTATTTCATCAAACTTACATCCAATTACTCCACCAATGAACCTTCTGTTCCATTTATTCTAGAATGTGCTTTTGTTATTTGCACTCAAACCCCTTATTTACATGTGGCCGCTGCTTTCTGCATCTTAGAAATAGTAGTATATAGGTTCAGGACATTAGGGAGAATGAAAACTGTTTTCCTCCTGCTTTCTGGTTATAAATCCCTTTGTTGAGAAATTTGGAAGTTTGTGCTATGGTCTCAGATTTCGGGAAAAAAAAAACTCACTGAGAGAGCTAAGTAGCTGAGGTGTTAATTAGGTTGTAATATCTATTAAACATGTTGGTTCTATTTTCCTTTTTCTTTCTTTTTTTGTACAAAAGAATCTACAGATCCTTTCCAGCATAAAGCCATTTACACAAAGTTGTCATGGAAAGGAAGAAAATTGCAAAGTAGAATCCAAGCTATATTCTTGTCTTGCCTTAATCCTTAGTTTTAAGGTAAACGGAGAGAAAAATAGGGGGTAGATTATGCAAGCAAATAAAGTAATGCAACTATAATAAAATATTCCACAATTCCAGTATTTACAAATTGAGATTAGTCTTTCTTCCAATAAAATTATGAGCATTGCTCCTGGTTTGCTGTAGAATGAATGGTATAGGCATTGGGGCAGGGGCATGGCCATGACCTGGCAGAGAGAGACTAAAGTTCTGGTTCCTAGGAATATTAGATGTGTCCAAATGTTATGGAAAAGTCAGACACTACAACCAAACACAAAACACAAAATAACTGGACCTGCATAGATGTGGATTGCTTCATTAGAATTCACATGATGTTGAGAATTTGGGAACAAATTAAATTTGATCAATATTACATTTTAAATTTTCTTGCGAAACTTAAAATATCGAGATATTCTAATTCATTCTCTTCTAAAGAATAATCTTTTTGTAAAGCAAAGTCATCATGCAGAATTTTCCACAAATAAATATAGGTTTTATCTATTGTTTCTGCTCTAAGACAGTTATATCAGTGCTAGAATCTGTCTCTTTTTTTTTTTTCAAAGTGATGTCAAATTGAAAGCTTGGCAAATTTTCCCCATTCTCCAAAATAAATAAATAAATGTGCTTGAATCTCAACAGGCTTTTCCCTAGGAGTGAAGAGACTACACATAATCAATATATTCATAGTGACCCAGGGGGATATAAACATTATCTTAGGTTTTTTCTTTTTCTTTCTTCACTGTATTTTGAGGCAGAATAATATTACCTATAACTTCAGATTTCCAGGAATGACAGGATCTATCCAAAGAGAAACTGAGTATTTGGTAATTATTGTCGACTTCAAAGCAAAAAAGTTATAGGAAATGAGTATGAAATGAAGGCTCCTAGCCAGTACCCACTTTAAAGCCTGAATTAATATTGATGTTTCTGCAAGCACAAGTACTGAGAATATGGATTACAGAAAATGATATCTGAGATGCAGGTTTTATGTTTGAAGAATATGACTGCTGCTAAGGACCATGTAAATACATTTTTAAAGTCAGCCGGTCAATTTTGTGTCGATGTGGCTGCTGTGTGGCTCTTTTGAACTATTCATGTGGAAAGTCAGAAGTTAGTGGACCTGAGTCTGGGTTTTCATCCTAGCACCTTTTAGCTCTAGGGGTATTAGACAAATTATTATGCTTCTTTAAGCTTCAAGTTACTTAACTGTACAACAGAGATAGTAATAGTGCCTGCCTTATAGGGTTATGGAGAATAGTGGAATGGTAATAGATGTAGAAAATATTCTGTAAATTGTAAGGAATATTATTTAGATTTTTCATTAGTAAAAAAGTTTGAGAATAACTTTGGGAACATCATAAGCAAGTGTCAGAAAAATGTCTTGGTTACATTTATAATCTCTTCCTTGCTCCTGTGATTCTAGTTTAACCCATTTCATTTCATGCTTTTACCTGCTCTTAGGATGTCCTCTCCCCTTCTTCTGCTTCCTAATTCTCTGTCTCCTGCTCCTCTTCCTTCCCTTCTTTTTTCTTCTTCTCCTCTTCTAATATTATGAAAACATAGATAGTTAAGGAGAAGGATACAATGGATAGATACTTTTGTTCCTCCAACTTAGCTTTATTAAGTCTTATCATTTTGCTGTGTTTTCTTCAGAATTTTAATACATGGAAACATTTCAGTGGAAGTCTCCCTGTATACAGCCCCTCTATCCCATTCTCTCTCTCTACTTAGAGATAATTGCCATCTTGTCCTGGTTAAAGGAGAGTTAAAATGTCAGCACTGTCACTTACTAGCTATATAACAAGAACAAATTGCTTAATCTCTCTGAGCCTCAGTTTCCTTATCTTTAAACTTGGAGTAATAGTGGTATATATATTACGAGATTGCTGTGGTAACTAAATGATAGAATTAAACATCTTTAAATTACTTGTCTTGGTACCAGTTATGATTGCTGGTATATGATGTGGTAGAAGTATTATTAATTTTGGTATTTCTCATTCTCAAGTTTATTTTTTTAAATTATTACATATTCATGTATCCTACATAGTGACAATATATGCATGTTTTAAAGCTTTGCATAAGTGGCATCACATATATATGTAGCATATTACAATCTACATTTGTTGTTCAACATTTGATTTTTGAGATTTCTTCATGTTGTTAAATATACTTTAGTTCATTTATCTGCTTTAGAGTGCGTAAGGCATTATATAAATGTAGCACAATGTATCTATCTATTGTCCTATAAATGAACATCTGAGTTATTTCTATTTTTTTTTTTTTTTGATGATGCAAGTGAGGTAACAATGTCCTGAAGTTTTCCTGGGGTCTGTGGTCACACATGGAACTGCCGGGTAAGAAGATATACACACCTTCCTCTTTACTGGGATTGCCAAATTGTTCTCAGTGATGGTTGTAACAGAATTTATATTTTCCAGTAAGATGAGAATCCCTGTTTTTTTCCATGCATGGGAGGAATTGTTAGACTTTTAAAAGACTACTCATTAGACTGGGCATGGAAGGTGTTGCACTGTCATTTAAATTTTCATTTACCAAACTACTAGGGAAGCTGAGAGTGAAGCCATGGTTTCCTTTTTTTTTTCTTTTTTTGCGATACTGGGGATTGAACTAGGGCATTCTACCTCCGAGCTACACCCCCAGCCCTATATTTTTATTCTTTATTTTTAAACAAGGTCTCACTAAGTTGCAGAGGGCCTCACTAAGTAGCTGAGGCTGGCCACGAACCCCGAACCTCAAGTCTCGGCCTCCCAAGTACTGGGATTACAAGCGTGCGCCACCACGCCCAGCCATGGTTTTCTTATCTGGCTGTGTCTGAAGGAGTTTGAGGAAAGATATTCACAGGGGGGTAAAAGGGAGCAGTAGAGTGAGAGGCCGATCACCCTTGTGGACATTGGGGACTTTGGTGTCCAGTAGCTGCCCTCTGGTTTTGGACTGTCTTCTTACGGATTTGTAGGAGCTCTTTATAATTCTGGATACTGGTCCTTTTTCAGTTACATGTATTTCAAATATCTCTCACAAACTGCCTTGCTTTGTCACTTTATTTTTAGTTTCTGTTTGAACAGAAATTTGATATTTGAATGTAGTCAAATATATTAGTCTTTTCCCTATTCATGTGTTATGGAAAATATTATTCCCTTCCCTATGAAGGTCTTAAGTGTGTTCTATATATTTTGACATCCTAAAGTTTCACTTTTCATACTTTAAATTGATTTTTGTGTAAGATTATTAATGGGAATCCAATTCCTTTCTTTTCTCTACTTGATTAACCAATTGTTCAAACACAATCTGATGAAAAAATTAACAATTTCTTCCTGAATACTTTAAAGCACAATTATTATAATAATGATGTTCTGACATATATTATATGTACATTTATATACACATATGCATATACTACACATGCATGTACATATATGTACACATGTGTATATACATGCATACATATATATGTAACCTAACCATATCACCTATCTGCTAAAATCTCTTTGCTGGCTTCATTTTTGTTTGTAAGACAAAATTAAAATCTCTGAACAGTTGAGATAAGTTCTTCCATGACTTGTTTCTTTCTTGGCTATATTTCTTAACTTTATGTAATGATACCTGTGCTTTATACTCTAGCTAAAAAGAACAGTCCATAGGTCTTTGGCTTATCTTGATGTTTTACAACTCAAAGCTCTCTGTCCACCATCCCCTTGTCTGTGCTGCTTGAGCCTGCAGGGTACAGTTGGCATATTCCTGCCTAGTTGAGACTTGGTATACATGTCGTGTCTCTCTTCTCTCTGAAGCCTACTCAAGCAGCCCTAAAGATTTTTCCCTTTCCATTTAAAAATACAGTCATTGCAATTATATTTTTTTGAACCTGCCACTCACATACACACATACCCCACTCACCACCAAGGGTCATCCTGAGGAAAAGTGCCTGGATTTGTACACGTATCCATTAAAAAAGGAGAAGCCTACATGGAACTACTCTGTCAATCCCAGAACTCAGCACAGTGCTTGATAGCTAATAAGCACTCATTAATATTTGTTGAATTAATTAATAACTATATTTGAAGGGAAATGCATTATAAAAATGCTAAATGCCCTTGGGATAAAACTTTTTTTGTTAGCCCCGTTATAGAACAGAGATTTCATATTTTACCCAAAACCTATACAATTTGTAGTGCAGATTAGGTTTTTCTTGAGAAATGACATTAGATACAAATTGGAATTTAAGTTTTGAGTCATTTTGTCTGGCTACTTTGTATAGTACCAGATGAGGCAAGTTGCTGATTAATTGAATCTTTCACAGTCAAACAGAAGTGAAACTTCACAACATGGACACAACTAATGAATCCGGCACATGTTCTTAATTTTTATAGCCCAAAGTGTGTGTGTGTGTGTGTGTGTGTGTGTGTGTGTGTGTGTGTGTCTTCTACCATCATTGGGCCTTGTTTTAGCTTGTCAATTACTGCAATGAGTTGATCAGATTTTTGTGTTTTTGTTTTTGAACAGGACAGTGCAAGATCAGAAAGCTAGAAGTTCAGAGAAAGATGATCTGGGGCCAGCACATGAAATATTATACATAGTGTCTATATAGTAATTAAGTAGTTTCCCATCTCTGACCCTCAACTTCCTTAGCCCATGAAAGGAAGGTCCTCTATTGGTCAATTTCTAACCTCTATTTTAAGATAGTCTATCATTGTAGAATAAAAAAGGATTGCACTGGCATGCTCATGCACAATTTTGAAGGACCAGGTCGAGATGCTCAACTCTGAATTCAAGCATGTGGATTCAAGATTAAATATTGATTAAGAGGCCTTCTCTTCATTGAAAGAGGAACAGAGCAGAGAACTTGGGAAATGGAAATAATGACAGTAGTAGTTACTACTCTGCTCAGAATAGCTCCTGTGAGTGTCAACAGAACACCGATGAGCTACTCAGGGCTTCTGACTACACCAAAAGTATAATTCCATGATGCTTTGCAAGTTCTTAGTGTTGTGAAAATCATGAGCTCCTGGATTAGAAAGGAGGCCTTTTAAGAATAGGCTTCATCTTCTAAACATAAAAGAGGCATCATCTATTTGAGATTGGATTTAGAAACCTGGGCCCCAAAGGCAAATTAAGTACAAAGAACTAAGTAAGACTTTCTATACAGAGATGCTGTGGGGAAAAAAGGACCAAGTATATATCAAAGAAGTTAATGGATTTTAATCCACTGTGGTCTAGTAATTATTTACCTTCGGATCGGATGAAGGGGAAAATGTTGATGGGAAATTTTTTTCATTCTTGTAACTGAAAAGATGCCTTTATCTTATTACTTAGCTTGGTCTTTTGGACTGCACAAAAAGCCCTTGTCTTAGGTGGGATTTCCTAGAAACAATACCTGTTCAAGAGAAGTATTGAGGGAGTGTTCACAGGAGAAGAGGAGTCAGGAAAGCAAGAAAGGGCAGGAGCAAAAAGAGTTACGCAAAAATGTGGCATCAACTGGAAACAAGTGTTCATCTTTACCTTTGGGAAAACCTAGAACACTAACTGCACCCCAGAGCACGTCCCCCTGGAGGCTTGGGGAATAGCCTTTTGTTAGTGCCCATCAGCTACTGGCCAAGATCTGGGGCATGTGGTTCAAGACACAGTATCCCCAAATATGGTACCTTAGAATTTGAGAAAATGGCAGAAATAGGAAATGACTCTGACTTCCTTCCCTTCTTCCCTAAAGCTGCCCATCAAACCTAGAAATGAGTTTTCTGTCCTTCCTTGGAAATAGGACCTATGACCCTTGGTGGAGAGGTATCCTCCTTCTACTTAGAGGGAAGGAATGTCTTTTGCTCTGAAGACATAAGGACTCAGAGCAGAATCCGAACTCACAGGCCTTGCTAAGTTGTTCCCCCACCCCATTTCCTTGCCACCAGATCAGACCTCCTTTTGTTCAATCATTCATCCCTATAACTATGCACTTCTCCATTAAACGTATCCACGGGTGTCCTCATTACTTTGGGTTTTTGTTTGTAAAGGCTACTGTGTCCTATAAAACTTGCTAAGTCAATCAGTGTGCTTTTCTCTTGTTAATCTGCCATTTGTTAAGGAGACCTCAACCATGAACCTAGTGATGAGTGAGGAAAAGACATCTTTTCTTTTTTTTACAGGGATCTGTAGAGTACACTAGGGAGGCTGCTCCCCTTCAGACAAAGGCAATTCTCCAGAAAAGCAGGGAACAATAAATTGTCATCCAGCCAACACTTAAGATAGTCAGGGCTCAGGTGCCCAGCTGGTAGAAGGGAATTTGGTGGGGCCCCAAAAGCATCTATTTCCCTGAGAAGGTTTCCCCAGATAATCACTACCTGTTTTATGCTTCAGTCTTATCCTATATGTGATCTAGTTGTCTTATCACAAAATCTATCTAGTCTCATCACATGTGGGAGACTTACATGGAGAAATTTGCTTTTTCAATCTCATGTCCCAGAATTAAACACAGCTATAGTTTTTTTTTTTTAGTGGGAGGGGTAAAACTATTTTCTTTCTAATATACTACCCAAGAAATTCAAAATTCTTAGAATTAGGTATTTCCATCCCAAATTTTAAGTCCTGTAAACTCTCTGAACATATTTGAGCTGATATTTATGCTCATGTTTCACAATTTAATTTTTCAACTCCTGGCTACAGTTCATTGTGTTAGAACTATATTAATTGTATCCTATGGTAATCATTAAAAAAATACACACGTGATTTTTTTTTTTTTTTACATCCCATCTGTTATTGAGCACTTGGTGAAGTAGCAGGACTCCAGTAGGCCTGTCACAGTCCTCTAGGTTTCCATTTGTTCGGATGTCACCCAAATTCCTTGGCCTCCCTCGTTCACCATATGGAATTCATACCACTTTCTTCTGATGTTACTGGAACGTGTAATTGAGATATTTGCCCTGCTGCCAATATTTTAGCATGAACTCATTCTGAAGTCGGGCAGGAGCAGGTCTTTTCCGTCTGGTGCCTCATAAACCACCCATATCAAAACTGAACCAACTAATTAGAGCCATAATTTATGTAGGGCCAACTAAAGAGTTCTTAATGGCTCATAACATATTTGTCAGCTCTAAGAACAGTTCAGTGAAAACCAAATGGCCCATAGTACTCCTATTTTGTTGCCTCAACCTACTTGATTTTTGCAAGGTTAGCTCCTTGAGGTCCTATAATTTTTTAAGGGTTATAATTATATTTTCTTATCATTTTTCAACATGAACCATGAAATTATATTTGGTGCAAATAGTCAGCATGATTCTTCTTGCTAATATGTCACTACAGAGACTTTGTTGAAAGAAAGTAATCAAGTCTTCTTTCTAATTATTTGCTTTGGATTTGATAATATATTTGGGAAAAAAATCGGTGACCTAATAAAAACATGGCCATAGAATATGGCTATCCATCTTATAGAAGGGGCAATACAAATCACTTATAAGTGTAAGAAAACAGTCAACTAGTCAATTCCATAGTCCAAAGAGTTAATAGTCAATTCAAAGATATTTCATTCATGAAAGTGGGAGTGTATACTGTATACTATTTTGCAATATATTTTTCTAGGTTACTGAATAGTCCAGCACAGAAAATGGTAAACTTGTTCTCTGTCAATTAATTATATAATATTTATTGACATCTTATTGTTCATATTTATTAAGATGAAATATTTATTGTAGGAAATGTCCATCCTTTGCTAATATCTATCACTTATTGAACAGTTCCTATGTGACAGATACTATACTTTGTGTTTATGCAAACATGGTGTTATGTGATTCTTATTATAACTTTATTGTCTTACATATAAGGAAATTAAGGGTCAGTGATCCTGAGATATCTCAGAAATGATAAATTCGAAAATGGGGGACTTTATATTTAAACTCAGATCTGTTGTCCTCCAATGTTCGTACTCTTTCTAAGATAGTAAGCTCCCGCTCTAATTTTAGAGATGGGATTGCATTTTGTTGAGTCCATTTTGTTGAGTCTATGTTGTGATATTGCTCTAAATTCATCCAGTTTGCTGAGTTAAATCACTCATGTAGAAAAATAAAGGGAGTGATTAAGGCAGTGGAGAGTGATAGTCAAAGGCAGAGACAGAAGAAGTTCTGAGAAGGAGAAATTCAGTCCTCAGCCACTATCTGCTGGGCTGGCCTAACATTAATGGCAGGACCATTGTGGTCCTCTTTTGGACATAAGTGATTTCACAGAAATAACCCAGTATCAGATCAGACTACAATGAAACAACACTAAACCATGCTATTCTAAACATGTTGGACACAGGTCAAAAGCAAGGACACTATCCAAACCACAATAAGGAGCACGCCTCTCTCTCTTCTCTCTTCTCTCTCCTCTCTTCTCTCTTCTCTCTTCTTTCTCCTCTCTTCTCTCTTCTCTCTTTTCTCTCTCTCTTTCTTTCTCTCTCTTTCTCCCTCTCCCTCTCTCTCTCTCCTGGTAAGATTTATGGCTGCTGCTTTGCCTATGGCCCAGTTCCTTGCTCTTTAGATAAAATTATTAAGATACCCCATCATAGAATTTACCCCATTTTTGGCAGCACTTGGTGCAAAGCAAAACTACTATCTTAACCACTTTCCCCAAATCACCTAATAGAAGCACAAATACTGTGCCAAATCCATTCTAAACCTCTCTTTCTGAGATACCTCATCATTCCCCAAGGTGTTCTATCTCCCTTGTGGCAGTAAGCCAATAAATCCAACTTTCTTTGACTACAGGTGTGTTGTTTGTCCTTGGTGGGAGGGCACTGGAAAGCTCTTTTCCTAAGGAAGCTCTTGGATTAGATGAAGTATTGCTTTGATATAACTGTTGTCTTTGATTAGCTCTCCAGGAAAGGTGTCAGAGTTGGCCAGGAGTTGGGAACCCTTTCCTGTAAAGGGCCACATAGTCGTTATTTTCATCTTCGCAGTCCATAGGATCTCTGCTGCAATGAATCATCTCTGCCACTGCAGCACAGAAGCAGTGTAGACAATATGTAAACAAATGAGCCAGGCTGGATTTGGCCTGCTAAGTGGGTGTTTTGGGATCCCTGGTTTAGACTAGTGTGGTGGGGCTAGAATCAGAATCACATGAACTCATTTTTCTTCAACAGCTTCTCCTTCAGTTTCCTTTATTTTCTTAACTAGAACATGATTACTCTGCAGAAACTTCTTTCCCCTTATGGTTGTCTTGTAAAAATGTCCTTTTGTTCAGTTTGAACTCTGAATTGCATATGGTCTGCAGAATTACCTTAACACATTTGAATAATTCCCAGGAAAATGGACCAGCGCAGTCCTTTAAGTGAAATTACATTTTCTAAGCCACAATTCTGCACTGTATTCTCTTTTAGGCACAGAGGGTAGAAAGATAATCATTTCCCTTTAGGAGCTGAGAGTATAACTGGAGTGTCAACAACACAGACAATTAATAATGAAGAACAAATTAGTTATAAATTTGAACCAGGTGCTAAGAGAGTCCCAAGGAGGGAATAAATATTTTTGTTAGATGAAGAATGAGGGAGGCATTTAGGAATTTGCAGGTTTTGAAAGTAGAGAGATCTGGATTCTCACCAAACCTTGACTCAGCTAAGTGATTTACTGTGACATTGGGCAATTTATTTAATCTCACGTTGCTTTGTGTTTAATTGCATGAATGCCCATTTTAGAAGGCTGCTATGAGAATTAGAAATATTTCACATAAGATCATAATACCAAAATACTCCACAAAGAGCTAAAGTAAGCATTCCAACTGTTCACCAATATTCCATTATCTTTTACTTTAGATACGTAGTAGTATCATTCTGCCTTGTTGTTTTAAAGTTGAACCCAGACAACCATGGGGCTTTCTGTACTCAGAGTGTTGTGGAAGTGACACCACTTCTCAGAGGGAGATTTAGTAGTTCTCCCTCTTTCCTTCCAGTGGTGATGATGAGAGCAATGTTAATATGCAAGTGCCAAGAAATCAAAGCTACCTGGAGTGCTAAGCCAAGGCTAAGGGAAAACCCCTCTACCTTCAAAGGATTTTGTGCCTGTGAAACAGTGAACTATTGTTTTAAGATTCCGGGGTCATTGTTTACTGCAGCAATTTCTATACTATTTTAAATAATGCAATAGTAGATACCTAAAAATGGTATTTAATGCTATGTAAAGGAAGGACTGGGGGGTAATTCCAAAGAGAGGATGAAATTTGGAATCACACCAAAATCGAATTAAAGTGAAGGGAGAGGATAACAGAAATATTCCTGTTTCTCAAGGATTTCCTAGAAGAATCAGGAACAAGTGTAAGGAAGCAATACATTTCATGTTACATGTTATATATTTGCAGTGACTTAGAAACTAAAAGATGGTCTGTATGCTTAAATATTTGAGAAGCTAAGACCTGATGGCCACAGAGAATATTTAAACCAGCACGGTCTAATAGAAATATAACACAAGTCACACAAATGTGGACCACATATATAATTTTAAGTTTTCTGGTAGTCACAAATTAAAAAGTAAGAAGAAGTAGGAGAAATCAATTTTAATGATATGTTTTATTTAAATCCATCTAAACTGTTATGATTTCAACAAAATATGAGTAATATATTTCACATTCTTTTTTCATATTAAGTATGGAATCTGGTACATATTTTATACTTGCTAGCACATATCAATTTGAACTTGTCACATGTCAAGTACTCAGCAGCCACACACCACTAGAGGTTATTCATTGGAACATGCAAATTTAGAGACTGGGTAAGGAGGGGTCTAGGGAGAACAGGAGAGATATTGAAATAAGCTAAGCATTCAAGTTCAATTTTACATTCTAAGTAAGTGGGGGGGGAGTTATTTTTTCTGATCTTTAGCTTCCTCTCCTATAAATTGGGGATGGTATCTTATGTAGATATTTTAAGGATCACACAAAAATGTATAGATAACATCGACTAGTAAGGTACTTCTCAATAAGTGAATAGATTATCAGTGTGTGTTCATTTACTGTCTAAAGCTGTGTTGGCCGCTATTGAGGGGGACTGTGAAATGAGAGTTTTGACGTAAGTGGGCTCTCTGTATTACAAGATAAAGTTGACTAGGTAGGAAGGACATTGGACAATTTAATGAGCTAATAAAGAGAAAAAAATGTGGTTTGGAGAATGGATTAGTAATCTCTGGTTTCAAGAATCAACTTTCCCATTTCCTGACCTTACAACATTCAGCAGATTTCTTATACTTTATGAGTTTGCTTCCTAATGTGTAACATTTGAGACAGAAAATAGCAATTTTACAGGATTGTCCTAAGGACTAAATGAGATCATATGAGAGAAAGCCCTTGATACACTATGAAGAGTCATAGAAAGCCTAGATACTATTAAAAGCTTTAATACAGGGATTTAAATTTTGTTGGGTTGATTGCTTATCCATAAGAGCAAGCAAAAGGAACGTATTACAGTTCCCTGAGTTTGGGGTGGTCTTCTATCCTATGACTTGCCACTTTAACTTGATTCAAGGGCTGTTTTCCCTGCACAAGTAAAAGTTGTTTGGAGCAAGAAATTTTTAAAAAAATCATAATAACATTTAGATCGCATAGATGTGCTTTGTGGAAGGAATTGATTATGCAAATGCAGTATTGGAATATCTCTTTTTAAATCTGGTTCAGTGTATTTTTGTTCTCTTTAAGAGAAGCAAGCTACACACTTCTCACTTGAAGACAGAATTCCAAGACTGAAACAGTCCACTGAGGCGCCCTTCCTTTCCTCCTTCACTGCAGGGCCTCTGTCTGTCCTTGCTCTCAAAAACCAGTGTCATGCCAAAACTCCTTTAGAGAGATGTTGCTGGAAAACTAAATTGTCCTCCAGTCTCCACTCTCAGCTTCTCTTTTAGCAAAGTATAGGAAGTAAGGTTGGTGCCTGTGATGACAACCCAAGAGCTCTGGGAGGGGAAAAAAAATCATATTTTCATGTTAGGTAACTCTACTTCACCGTTCATCCAGAAAGCGAGCCTTTCCCTTGCTTCTCGAATTAAACAATTAGGAAAGCAGTGATTATTCAACCAAATGAAACACAGACCCGTCAAACTCTCCCTCCCTCCCTGTCCTTCAAAGCGGATTGTTACGGTTTCTGAGAAATGTGTCAGTAGCAGATGCTTGCGGGGTTCTGGAGTGGAGCTGGCTCCTCTAAAGAGTCCTCGGGGAGCCCTCTCTTGCGGACAGCACCTCTACTTACTCTGCAACTCCACTGGGTCTAGATCTGAGCTGAGTTAGAGCTGAATCCGAGGGAGAGGCATACTATTAAGTCTCTAACAAGGAGGGCAGGGCTAGTTCTTCTGAGTTATTAAGTTGGCTTAATGGAAGAAATGTTAAATGGAAGTTTACCTCTTTTCTCTGAATGGTAATAGGCATCCAAAACTTAGGAGCAAGATGCACTGAGTACCAACCTTCAAAGAGTTCAAAAGAAGTCACAGCTACAGCTGGGCATGCTTGTAATCCCAGTACTTGGGAGGCTGAGACCGGAGGATCTGGGTTCGTGGCCAGCCGCAGCTACTTAGTGAGGCCCTCCTCAACTTAGTGAGACCCTGTTTCAAAATAAAGAATAAAAAATCGGGCTGGGGGTGTAGCCCGGAGGTAGAATGCCCCTGAGTTCAATCCCCAGTACTGAAAAAAAAAAAACACCAAAAAGGAGTCACAAAACTGTGGCCACACATCCCCTCTCCCCCAGGCTTTATTAAAAGCCAGGTGAGCCAGGCCTGGTGGCCCACATCTGTAATTCCAGTAACTGAGACAGGAGGATCACAGGTTTAAAGCCAGCCTCAGCAACTTAGTGAGGCTCTAAGCAACTCAATGAGACCCTGTTTCCAAATAAAATAGGACTGGGGTTATAGCTTGGAGATAGAAAGCCCCTAGGTTCAATCCCCAGTATTAAAAATAAGTAAATTAAAAGAAAAGCCAGGTAAATTTACTATTTTCCTTGTCCCACCCTCGGGTCATATAAAACAGAGGCTGACCAGAAATGAGAAGTGTGTGAGTGTGTGTGTGTGTGTGTGTGTGTGTGTGTGTAGGAATCTCGTGGGTGAGTGCATGGGTCCTCCTCCCTTTAAAATCAAGTGATGAGAGAAATTTAAGAGTCATTTATATAAATTGGGGAGCACCTGAAGGAGGGGGAAATTGGCAAAATATCTTTTAGAGCCAGAATAACTATCTCACCTCTTTCTGGATGTGTGTTCTTGGGGAAGTTAATTACGTTATCGGATCCTCAGTTTCTCAGCTCTAAAATGTTAATCAAAACACCTGCCTAGTCGGGCTTGGTGGCACATGTCTGTAATCCCAGTACTTGAGAGGCTGAAACAGGAGGACCATAGGTTTGAGGCCAGCCTCAGCAACGTAGTGAAACCCTGTTTCAAAATAAAAAAAAACAAAGCTGGGCGTGGTGGCACACGCTTGTCATCCAAATACTTGGGAGGCTGAGACAGGAGGATCACAGGTTCGTGGCCAGCCTCAGTTACTTAGTGAGGCCCTCCGCAACTTAGTGAGACCCTGTTTCAAAATAAATATAAAAATATAGGGCTGGGGGTGGGGCTCGGAGGTAGAATGCCCCTGGGTTCAATCCCCAGCACCACACACACACACACACACACACACACA
>PVJS01026247.1:0-27168 GCA_004027185.1 Glis glis | reverse complement strand
GAGACTGGAGGATCCGGGTTCGTGGCCAGTCTCAGCTCTCTCTCTCTCTCTCTCTCTCTCTCTCTCTCTCCCCCTCTCTATCTAGTGAGGCCCTCCGCAACTTCGTGAGACCTGGTTTCAAAATAAAGTATAAAAAAATAGGGCCGGGGGTGTAGCGCGGAGGTAGAATGCCCCTGGGTTCAATCCCCGGTACCGCAAAAAAAAAAAGTATATTAAAAGGGAATTTTAATATCACCACTGTTTCTGATAGGAAAAAAGAAATATCTATCCAAAAGGTATGTTGTTATTGTTTACAATGTTGAATATTATTTGACAGTGTATGTGACTGAAATCCAAGTATGCACACAAATAAGTCTTGGGAATGTAGCACTGACTAAAAGAATACAGCATGATTTCAAACTACAAAAATGTTCTAAAACAAGTGAAACTAAACAAAATATAATTAAGAGATGAAAATATGTTCCAAACCATAGAGAAAATTAATGTAGCAATAAACACAGGATCAAGACAGCGGTACCTCAATATGGGGAGGAAAGAAAATTGGGTCAGGAAGTGACACCGGTGACTTAAAAGTTAATGGCAATAAATCTCCTAATGTTGCTGCCACTCTTTGCATTACTACTATTTATTACTTATACATATTTCCTAGATAAAATAAAATTCCTTATTTTATCAAAATAAAACATTCTAACAAATTAAAAATAATAAATAAACTAGGGAGAAATGTTTATTCATTAAGGTAGATCTGGCTCGAACCTTATTCTCAATAACATGGTCGAGATGAAGAAATAGCCTTCTGTGAACTTGAAAACAACAAGATGGGATGCAACTGTACTACAAATTATTGTGGTTTTGTTCAACATTCCTGGCATCACACTAAATTGTTTATGCTTTGCTTGGGACAAAGAAGAAAATATTTTCTGTTGGTTGATGCTGCTCAAGATGCATACTTGATTTTTGTTTGATACCCAGATGTCTCACTGGAAAAACAGCTGATATCAATGGTGAATTGAAAGGAAAACATCTATGCTGACAGAAATGTTTGCTTGACGTGGAAGCTGCAGCTCTATAAGGGGAGAAAAATCTGGGATAAAATGACGTAGCAGGTTGCATTTTGCAAACAGGACCAAAACATGGTCTTCCTTATAATATAATCTTGACATGGCTTACATAGGGAGGTGGAGTCTCTGTTTCCTCCCCTTGAACTCTGACTGTAAGAGGCAGCAGGCAGCACTAGAATTTTTCTTTCTCTGAGCTAGTGCAACAGGAAAGCCACAAAGAACAAACCTGTCTATACCTGCAACAGTGCTTTCCACCAGACCTTTACCAGGAAGGTGCCTAGCACTTGCTCTTTGCAGGGTCCTGATCACAAACTGGCACCTGATGACCTGATATGCTAATGAAGGATTGAAAAATCGCACCAGCTTCACCCAATCGGCATCTATCCATCACTAGTCCTCAATAAAGTCCTCTATAAACTGACCCCTTCTCTGCCCTCACCCCATAAAATGCCCACCCTAGACTGTAAGGGTGGTTCTCTCCGTTCTACCAAAAGAGAGTCCCTTCCAGTCTTGCATTAAAGCTTTCTCTTTATGCTGTTGAGCTGCGTCTCTTATCCTCCTTTTTTCTAACATAGACAGAGCCTTTTTTTTTTCCTCCCCCCAGTACTGGGGATTGGACCCAGGGGCATTCCACCCCTGTGCTACACCCCTAGCCCTTTTTATTTCTTATTTAGAAACAGGGTCTTGCTACCTGTGATCCTCCTGTCTCAGCTTCCCAAGTACTGGGATTACAGGCATGTGCCACCATGCCCAGCTAACAGAGCTTTCGTAATGAACAGAGTAGGGAAGGCGCGATGCTCTCTGACTTCAAGTCCAAGTCATTAAAGATGACAGAGCCTCTCTTCTTCCCTCTTTCCTCTCCCTTCCTCCCAGCACTAGCTCTCACTCTGTCTCTCTCTGGACACTTGCTCTTGGAATCCTGCTCCTAAGTTGTGAGGAAGCTCAAAGAGAGAGGACAAGTTGATGTTCCAGGCAACGGCCAGAGCTGATGTCCTAGCTGACAGCCAGGATCAGTGTCAAACCCATAAGAACACTTTCAATATGATTCTAGAACCGGCCACAACCTGACCGCAATAGCAGGAAGGATTCCAACTGCAAGTCACCAGCTGAGCCCAGCCAACTCCAGGAACCACACTGCGTAGCAACAGCCAACTACTGGCAACCTTACGCCACCAGGGGGCAGTTTGTTATGCCTCAACAGATAATGGGAACAAACTATGATTTTTAAGCTCCCTTAAGGCAAGTAGGGGAAAGATGATAGAGAATATTCAACTCACGTTTGAAACTCAGTATGGAAAATGCAGCACTAACACTAACTAGTTATGTGCCTAGTTAACCTCTCTGAGCTTCAATTCTCTAAGTGAAAAGTAGTGGATTAATATCACCTGATATCGAAGCTGTTCACACATGGGATATGATATTGCATAAAACCGTATTGTGCACTGTATGCGAGAAACCAAGAGTAGCCACTGATGTTGTCATCATTGCTGTCTGGCTGCTGTCTGGCCGGACCCAATTCCCTTCCAGACCCTCTCCATTCTCCTGAGCCATGGAGAGAATTCCCCACTGCTCAGCCAGGCGTGGTGGTACATACCTGTAATCCCAGTACTTGTGAGGCTGAGATAGGAGTGTGGCAGGTTTGAGGCCAGCCTCAGCAAACTTAGTGAGACCCTATTTCAAAATAAGAAATTAAAAAGGCTGGGGGTAGCCTGGCATGGTGGTGTACGCTTATAATCCCAGTACTTGGGAGGCTGAGACAGGAGGATCACAGGTTCATGGCCAGCCTCAGCTACTTAGGGAGGCCCTCCGCAACTTAGTGAGACCCTGTTTCAAAATAAAGAATAAAAAATAGGACTGGGGGTGTAGCTTGGAGGTAGAATGCCCCTGGGTTCAATCCCTAGTACCACACACACACACACACACACACACACACACAAATAAATAAATAAATAAATAAATAAATAAATAAATAAATAAATAAATGGCTGGGGATGTAGCTCAGAGGCAGAAGGCAGAATCTGCTCCTATGTTCATTCCCCAGTACCAAAAAAAATAAAAAATCCCTACTGCTCATTGGCCACAAGCACATCAGCTATGTCTGCACAGCTTATGTGAAGGACCTTTTGTTTTTGTTTTTGTTTTTTGCAGTACCGGGGATTGAACCCAGGGGCGTTCTACCTCCATGCTACACCCCCTATTTTTTATACTTTATTTTGAAACCGGGTCTCACGAAGTTGCGGAGGGCCTCACTAAGTAGAGAGAGAGACAGAGACAGAGAGACAGAGAGACAGAGAGAGAGCTGAGGCTGGCCGCGAACCCAGATCCTCCGGTCTCCACCTCCCAAAGTACGTGCGCCACCACGGCCGGCTTTGGTTTAACTTTTCTTTTGAGAGTTTTCCCTGTTTCTTTCATTCCTCAAAAATGGTCATGGTTCCCCGACAGCCTAGCCAAGAAGAGCGGCAGAAACACAGTGCGGTGGCAGAGCGCGGACTCAGGTCTCACTGCTGAGTTAAGCTTGGTTCTGCTCCTTACCAGCTTTGTGATCTTGGGCAAATCCTGTGTTCTCTCTGCCTCCTTTCTTCTTAAGAATGGAATCCATAATGGCATCTACCCCACAAAACTATGACAAGGGTTAGACTAAATGAGTTAACATAAGGTCTTGCACAGATCTTGACTGGGGCACAGGAAGACTTTATGAGCATTGAGAGCACTTGGTCACTAGGTTAGATGGGAAGTAGCTTAGTTTCGTAAGGCACAAAAGTAGACTTCAGAGCCGGGGCGTGGTGGCGCACGCTTGTAATCCCAGTACTTGGGAGGTGGAGACTGGAAGATCCGGGTTCGCGGCCAGCCTCAGCTACTTAGTGAGGCCCTCTGCAATTTCGTGAGACCTGGTTTCAAAATAAAGTATAAAAAAATAGGGCCGGGGGTGTAGCTCGGAGGTAGAACGCCCCTGCGTTCAATCCCCTGTACCGCAAAAAGAAAAAGAAAGTAGACTTCAGTAAGGCAGAAGGGCTGGCTCCACTGTCAGCCAGACACCCAATAGAAAGCAAGAATTGGGTTTTGGCCAGGGGACGGTGTACTCTCCAGGGACGTCTTTACAAAGAAACACGGGTAGCATTGTTTAATGGTCATTCAGGCAGAATTGAAGGTGGGGTGTGACAGACTGTCTTTTGAAATCTGTAACACGTGAAATGTTCTCTAAAAGAACGGACATGAAAAGTGTGACTTATAAACCAGACAGGAGCTAGAAGAATAGTTTAGAAAATGGGAATCAAATTTTGCTACTGATGGAGAAAAGGTGCCGTGAAGCAGACATCCTTTCATCAGCAACGCGTGCCCAGACACATTCAATACCCTCATTATCACACGGGACAGAAAAAATGCCAATTTTTCTCATCCCAAGTGCTGTTCATTCCCTGTCCGTTTACTCTTTCTGCTCTCACAGAAATGAACGAGAATGAAGCTGATTGAGCTCTTTTAAAAGATTCCAGTACACTGAGTATCTTTAGTAAGAAATGCTTCTGTGGTACAATGCAAATAGAGGTAGTAAAATTCACATAACCGTAGCAGGCTACATGGTGAAATTGTATCTAATTAGCAAGTGTCAATATAGTATTCTTTGCTAACTTTAACACTTGCGTTCTCTGCTATCTCGGGAAGCCTGCAAAAGAATTTGTTACTCATATAGGCAACAATTTGTACTTCCTATTAAGTTGCTTTACATTAATAAGGCAACTTTTCTCTGAAATTAAAGTGGCAGGAAGATCCCTAAATGACAAGGAAAAAAACTTTGGCTTTTGAGCAGTAAAATTTAGCAGTCTAGCTACTGTTACCCCGATAAGGTTAGCACAGAAGGAGAGAGTGTGGCCAGGGGCGACAAGTGTAATTAAAATCATGTTCAGTTGCAGATCTGCCAAGACAGATAAATTCCATAAGCACTTAACCGCATCAGTTTACAGAAAAAAAAAGTTACAACGGACTGTTCATTCCCTATTAAATACAACATTGATATAAAGCCGGGATCCTGGAACTTTGCTGTGATTAATGAAATCACTTGGTTTTTTTAATAAAAGGAGCATTAACCTTTGACCCATCAAAAAGCTTAAGGTATTCATGCAGAACATGGGAGCAAATTCCTTGCTTACTGCTATTTACCCTACTGTTGACCATCAATTTGAACAACTTACTCATGAAAACTGATTTCTGGTTGTATACAGCAATCCCTATGAAGGGCAGAGGAACTAGGAAACTAGGCAGGAAAATAAAATGATTGAGTGGCCACTGATTTCATGGCATGTCAATCATCTATACTATGCAGTTGAGATAAGACTAGAGGCGATTACAGTATGATCCTGCAATCCCACTTTTGGGCTTTTATTCAAAAACAGAAATCAGAATCTCAAAGATATATTAGCACTGCCTTGTCCACTGTAGCACTGTTCGCAATAGCTAAGATGCAGAAACAAACTAGATACCCACTGAGAGATGAATGGATTAAAAATATAGTACGTACATACATACAGTGGAATATTATTCAGCCTTAAAAAAGAAGGAAATTCTACAATGTGACAAGAGATGGTGTAGAAGACGTTATGCTAAGTGAAATAAGTCAGACACAGGAAGATAAATACTACATGATTCCTCTTATGTGAGGTATATAAAAATTTATATAATGAAAGAGAATAGTGGTTATCAGAGGTCGGGGAAGGGGAGGGAAATGGGGCACAAAGTTTCAGCTCAGTGAGATAAGTAAGCTCTAGAGATCTGCTATGTAACATTGTAACCATAATCTTTATACTTTATGTAAAGTAACTACAGTTGCTATATGTGTTGCATGTGTAAAAATCTGTTAAGAGGGTAAATCTCATGTTAAGTGTTTTTAACTTACACACACACACACACGATTGGAGGTATCACAGGTAAGAGAGGACCTGGAAAGAGCCTTTGCAGCAAGCCTGACAAAGTGGGAAAGAAACACAGGCTACCATTGCCTCTGCCTATATCACTTCCTTTGAATTAATTCATTTGACATATAATCATGAGCATCTGTCATATTCTAAGCACTGTTCTATTTCCACATGGTAAATAAAACACAGATCCTATCTTGAAAGACAGAGGGGCAAACAGATAAAGAGGAAATTCCAAAACTGAATGAAAAGTGTTACGAAGGGTACAATTACCACATTTCTTTCTATTAGAAAAATAAGTTTCAGAGAGATTAGAGTTGGCCAGAGATAGAACCAAGGCTGCAATCCAAATCTGTCTGACTCCAAGCCTATAATATTTCCACTCCATCATGAGCCTCTTCCTAGCTGCAGGAGGAAGAAGAAACCAGGTAGGGTAACTTGGAAAGTGGTACCCCCACCCAGGACGACACGGCCAAGGAAACTGGACTCAAGGACTAATCTGTATGCTATAGTTTAGATCTGGAAAGTTTCCCAAAGGCTCGGTCCCCAGCTGGTGGTACAATTGGTAGGGGAAACTTTAGGGGGTGGGGCCTAGTTGGAGACAGTAGGTCATTGGGGGTGTGCCCATAAAGGGTATATCTTGTCTCCAGCCCCTTCCTCTTTCACTCTCTGCTTCCTGGCCACCATGAGGAGGGTAGCTTTGCTCCTCCACATGTTCCTGCCATGATGTTCTGCCTCACCCCAGGCCCAGAAGCAATGGAGCCAAGTGACCAAGGACTCAAGCCTCTGGAACCACAAGCCCAAATAGACCTTTCCTCCTGCAGGTTGATGTTTTCCAGGTATTTTGTCACAGTGATGGAAAGCTGATCAGTGCACTATACAAAACAGGATGCTGGTTAATTTTATGTGTCACTGTAGCTAAGGCCATAGGACCCAGATAATTGATCAAACATTATTCTAGATGCTTCTGTGAGGGTAACTTTTTAGATGAGATTAATATTTAAATCAGTGGACTGACTGAGTAAAGCAGTCTGCTGTCCATGATGTGGGTGGGCCTCACCTGATTAAGACTTTCTGAGAAAAAAAAAAAGGCTGACTTCCCCCGAGGAAGAGGGGGATCCTGCCAGCAGACTGCCTTTGGACTTGAACTGCAGGATCAACTGTTCCTTGGGTATCAGACTCCACAATCTCACAAGCCAATTTCTTAAAATCAATCTTCGTTTTCTTCCCTTCCCCCTAACAATCTTCTCCTCATTAGTTCTGTTTCTCTCAGAAACCCTCATTAACGTGAATACATTAAATTGTAGAACTAGGAAACCTGTTCCAATGATCCTGAAAACCCAAGCCTACTGAGAACAAACGCATCCCATAGCTGTTTCCCAGGTGCTGGTCTGAGCGGCTGGGCCCTGCACCCCATAAGATTCACAGGGAGCAAAGAGGAACAGGAAGCCCAGAATAATTTAGTGGACCACTTAAAGGTAATTCACTCATTTGATAGACATTTATTGAATGCCCATTGTGTATTAGGTACTAGAAAATCTGGGCTGCCTGGCATACAATAGGCCTTCAATAAATATCTCCTGAATTTAATGAATAAAATCTTCACTCTAAACACTTAAATTCACTTATTTTTATGACTGTTGTACTTTCTGAAAAATTCAAACACAGGTGACTAATTCGGATCAAGATACTGGAAGACAGAGGGCTGTAGGACCCTGCTTCACAAGCTAGAGATGTTTTCCCTCAAGTTCTGTCCACCTTTTGAACTTGACTCTTTCACTAGTGGGGCAGGGGAGTATCATAGTACCTTCAGAGGAAAAGAGGTTACAAATTATACATGTAATTTAGCTGTCAGCAACTATAAGACCTGTTTATAAATTCCATGCTTATAAAACGTTTCAATGTGAAGGAAATCCCAAAGTGGATTTTTCTGTGGAGCCAGTAGTCACTTCCTAGAGCAATGCTGTTCAGCAGAATTTTCTGTGACAGTGGAAATGTCCTCTACCTCCAGTATACAATACGGTAGCCACTCGCCATGGGTGGCTACTAGCACTTGAAATGTAGCTAGTGTGACCAAAGGATTGAACTTATAGTTTTATTTAATTTTATTTCTGTAGCCATAAAAATTTTAATGCTCTGTGGGGCTGGTGGCAGAATAACTGAAGGGTATCTGAATAGAGCGGGTCTGTCCAGGTATGGGGAATCTCCTTCCATCAGCCCTGTTACAGCCAGATGAACTCATGAGCAATCTGTCCGGCTGTGGTCTCCTCTGTTGCTCCAATACTTACCACGCTATGTTGTATTTTCTTGCACAAGATCAGCAGAGAGCTACACCTCAGTGGAGACCTTGTGGCTGCCTTGCTAAAATGCCTACTGGGCAAGGAACCGAGGAGAAGATGGGATGGCCTATAACCTGGGAAACGGGGAGAAGTGATTATGAAGTTCTGTGGTTGGGATAAACTTATCACCTTCAAACTCATGTCTCCTTCAGATTTCAGGAAGCCAACTTCTGAAGTCAGCCAGAAATACTATGGCTGAAGGCGAAGAGGTTTGCTGCCTGGAGTCCCCGCTCCCCCTTAACTCCTCTAAGTGAAGGTAATTCTGACACATCAAAGAGTCCTGCTGTCAGAGTTGTGAATCTCCTCTGTGGGATGGAAGCCGCTTTGTCAGCAACAGAGGTGAAGGGCTGAAGAAGTGGCAATTAGAGCGCGAGGGCACCTGCTCTCCAGCCATGTGAGACAGAGGAGAAAAGTCATCTCTACCAGAGGCTCACTGGGCAAAACCTACGTCCCAGATGAAATGTCATCACACCACTACCGCGTGCTGATTCCACATGACAGAATGCGGGATCTGGCAGGGAACATTCACTGGAAAAGGCTCCCTCTAGCATGGCAACATGACACTGGCTTCAAGTGTGTTTACAAATAGGTTCGGTGGCTCCTCTGAGCCTTCAGGTAGCTCCCAGGTCCCTGGGGACACTAAGCACTAACGCATGTGTTTCTGGACATGTCATCCCTGTGGACAGGTTTCATATCCTACACCACCGCTTAAGTTAGGACGTTTGCAGGTGGATCATAGGGTAGAAAGACCAGCAACGGATGTACGTTCCACCTAGCCATGCACTCAAAAGCCCTCCACAAATGAGACAGGCCTTGGAGAGGTGAGTGGATATGCAAGTGGACACGTGCAAAATCTCCCACAGAGACCAGGCTCCAGGACGGGAGGAGGACTTACTGGTAACTAATAGCCCAGTTTAAAGACGGGATCTGGCATAATCTGACAGATGATTTGTCAATAAGAAAAGAAAGTGATCAGCATAGAACCAGGAAGAAAATGAGAGCTGGAGAGGCAAGTACTGGCAGTGCCCTGGAAGCCCTCCTCAAAGGAGCTGGGACCTCAGTCCATGGACGCTCATGCAATCAAAACTAATCCTGGAAGCGAGCGTGTCACCAGGATAGCTTAGCTGGGGAAGGGAAGGATGGCTTCTGATGAGCAACTAAGTTCTTTACTCTAATTCCCTGCTCATCTAATGAGCACTAATGATGGCTCTGACAGACTCCGTCCCCAGGGAGAAAGAGATGACGTACGGTGTGAGTGGTCTAGTCTCCATCTATTTGACAACTGCGCAGACTTCATAAGCTACCTTGTTTTGGGTTTATATAATGGTCTCTTGAGAACCTGGCTGAACTGACCTCATCCTTGAGAGATTAAGCCAGTCTCAGTGTGAGAATCAAATCATGTTTCATATCTGTAAAACTAGAATCCTAACTGTTAATTTGTTGAGGTAAAAGCTATCTTGGTTGCTCTTTTATCATAACTTGCCAGCTAGATGTCCTTAATAAGCCCCTATTACTCTACTACTGATTACTACAAGAGCCATGACTTAGTACTCTGCCCCAAATGCTTTATTTTCTACATACTTTCCTTGGTGCATTATAATTATCCATCACAGTGAGGTTCAAAGTGGTATAAAATGATACTTTAAATCATCATCTGCACTGATATTTAAAACAACCCTTTTGAAGTAAGGTTTATTTGCTCATTTTAAACAGTGGGGAACTGAGACCTAGAAAAGATAAGTAAGAAGCCCAAGATTTTCAAGAGTAAGAGCTGAGATTAGGCCCTGAAGTCTGCCCCGCTCCAAAGTCCTTGCCCACCCGACTCCAGCTGGAGTTTTCAAACCTGCTTTGGCAGTCGTCACCTATCATGTGACAGGCACAGCAGAGACCAAGAAGAAAGCAAAATCATGAGAATCAACAGAAAACATACTGCAGGAGGCTTGACTATGTTTTCTACAAACTGGATTTGACCTGTTTGGTGCTAAAATTTGTCTCCCAAAGGAAGCATGGAAGAAGAGGCAGCCACCTCAGAAAAAAGGTAAGCTGGCCACTCCTGCTAGGCATGAAGCCATGTGGACTTTCTGTGAGTCTAAAAGGTGTGCTCTCAAAGATGGACTGTGTCCTGAAGATTTTCCTCTTATGGGTTAACACGTCATATCGTAAATTCCTCTCCTTTAGACTAAAAATATTGAGAACAGTAACTAAAACCTATTATATAGCCTGGCACATTTAAAAAATATGTTGGGTAGAATGATGGATGAAGTAATGTCCTGCCACTCCTGGGGACAATAGTCATTAGCTCTTGACCCTGTGGCCATCCAACTACTGCATTTTGTTTCATTTAGCATTTATTCAACAAAAATTTATTTTTGGACAAATGATCAGTTCAAAAATGTGATCCAAGATGACTCAACCCAGCTTAATGAACCATTAATGACCATGTCTCTATTCAGTGCAAGAGTAGAGATGTTTACCATGGCCTCTAAGTACCAAGGACACAAAAGAACTATAGCTTGTCAAATAAAAAGGAGAAAATGTTCAGCCTCACCAGCAATCAAAACAATACAAATTAAAAAGGAATCAATCTCTGGGGAGGTCTAGCAAATAGGCAACATTAAAAAAAATCTGCATCTTTGGAAATAATGCTCAGGATTGAAAAAGGTATTGGTAAGTGACCGGCATGTGGGAGTTTAAGTTGATGTGGCATTTTTTGGCAGATAAGTTAGCAGTATGGATGGATCAAAACACCTAAAATTATCTGTATATTTGACCTATTACTTCATTTTAACAATTTATCTTACCAAAGCCATATATAAAATTTATATGTTTATGAACCAGTTGTCCTGACACATGCCTCTAATCCCAGCTACTTGGGAGGCTGAGGTAGGAGATTAACAAGTTCAAGGTTAGTGTGGGTAACTTAGCAATGCCCTATATCAAAATACAATTTAAAAAGGGCTGGGGGTATAGCTCAGTGGTAGAGTGCCCTGGGTTCAATCCTCAATAGTACAAAAAAAGTTTGTAAATTATTTAGAATAGTCAAAAATCCTATTTTCTGTACTTTCCTGCATTTTCTCTATGTTCAAATATATCCTAAATATTCAATAATATATATTATCTTATAATTTCATAAGTCTTGCAGATAAAACTGACAGACAGTACCTCTCACACTCATGTGAGACTATGTGCCCCTTCCTCTCTTTTTATTTCCCACAAAGTCCTGATTTGGAAAGAGAAGACACCGTTTGCCCAATGCTTTCTACTTACTGAACACTACAGCCAAACCTCATACCCCTGTCCCTCATATTTCAGGGGTAGAATAATCCCCATTATCCTGACGCTCCACTGCCCTTAGCCAGAGTCAGTTTCCGCCATGCACTGGGTCTCCCATTGAACTTCTCAGAGTTACCATAACTGAGAAATCAGCAAATGTAATTATGTCCTTTCTCTAGATGTAAATACTCCCCCAATGAGGAAACCAAGCAGCTACTACTGTATGTTTTTTTAATTCTAATTCATCCCAAAGAGCTTTTCAAAAAATTATAATATGTTACAATAATGAAGAGTTTTGTTTGGTAAGCGTTTTTCCCCAGAATCATCAAAGTACGTTCCCCCTTGTAAATTACACATGGCATCATTTACAAGAAAGGCCATATTTGGGGTCACATTTCAAAGTGATTCTATTTTAAAGTATTCCCTTTAATAAACACAAAATACTCCCAGCCTCCACTGAAGGAATATCAGGAAGTAGCAGGGCCTATTTTTAAAAGTGGACACCTCTCGGGGGGGATAATATCAAGTCCACAAGGCCTACGCTTTATCCCAGCAAAACCAGTTTTATCATAACCATAAGGTGAGGACTTAGGAGGGTGGTGAGAGAGACAGCAGGAGGAACAATTAAAAAAGAGTATAGGCCTAGCCAGTGGCTGGACTGTCAAAGGGACTTTTCAGAATATATCAATATGTATCATTATATTCTCTAGTCAAGAGGACCATAATTTTTAGCTTTTTCTGAATCTGTCCATCTCCTCAGACACACTTAAAACTTTTTTTTTTTTTTTGCAGTACCGGGGATTGAACCCAGGGCCACACCCCCGGCCCCGGCCCTATGTTTTTTATACTTTATTTTGAAACCGGGTCTCACGAAGTTGCAGGGGCCTCACTAGGTAGAGAGAGAGAGACAGAGAGACAGAGAGAGAGAGAGAGAGCGCCGCGGCTGGCTGCGAACCCGGATCCTCTGGTCTCCGCCTCCCAAAGTACTGGGATTACAAGCATGCGCCACCACGCCCGGCCAGACACACTTAAAACTTCTTAACTACATGATACATGATAGGAACTCAATAAATGTTTGCTGATAGCTGTGAGTCAAACAAGGAAGATTACCCCCCAAAACAAACATTTCTACCAATAGTGCATAGGAGTTGCTTTTTCTGGACATCCTCAGCAGCATTTAGATTTTATGTCTTTGTTTTGTAATACTGAGGACTGAAGCCAGGGGCACTCTATCACTGAGCTACATCCTCAGCCTTTTAAAAATTTTTATTTTGAGATACGGTCTCACTAAATTGCCCAGGCTGAACTTGCACTTAGGGTCTTCCTGCTTCAGCCTCCCTAGTAGCTGGGATTACAGGGCTGTACCATTGAGCCTGGCTGCAGGGTAAGATAGCATCTCACTGTGGTTGTGATTTGCATTTCCCTGATGACTAATGATAATGAGCATTTTTCATATATTTGTTGGCCATTTGTATTTCTTTTTTTGAATATATACTTAAGCCAGGTGTGGTGGTGTATACCTGTAATCCCAGTACTTGGGAGGCTGAGACAGGAGGATCGTGTTCAAGGTCAACCTCAGTAAGTAGTGAGACTCTCATTAACCTAGTGAGACCCTGTTTCAAAATAAAAATAAAATAGGGCTGGGGGGTGTAGCTTGGTGATAGAATGCCCCCACACACATACAAAAAAAAAAGAATATACACTTGAGAAGTGTATATTCAGATCATTTGCCCATTTTTAAATCAGATTACTTGTTTTTCTGTTGTTGAATTTTTTAACTTCCTTATATGTAGTTAAGGAGAACAGTATGGAGAACAGTATGGAGATTCCTCAAAAAAATTAAAAATAGAGCTACCATATGATCTAGCTTTCCCACTTCTGAGTATATATCCAAAAGAAATGAAATCAGCAAATCAAAGAGGAAACTGGATGGTCATGTTTATTAGAGCACTATTCACAGTGGCTGAGATATGGAATCAGTCTAGGTGCCCATCCACAGATGAATGGATATAGAAAATGGAGTACATAGACACAATAGAGTATTATTCAGCCATAAAGAATGAAATCCTGTCATTTGCAGCAAAATGAATGAAAATAGAGGATATTATGTTAAGTGAAATAAGCCAGACACAGGAAGACAAATACTGCATGTTCTATTTCATATGTGAAAACTAAAAAAAAAAAAAAAAAACAAGTTGACCTGAATATAGAATAGTGATTGCAAGAGCTTGGGAAGGTGTGTGTGGGGATGTAGGGGTGGATAGAGGAAGGGTGAATTTGATCAGTAGAGGCTGTATATGCATGTGTGAAAAATCACACCAAATATTAACCCCATTAATATGTATAATTAATACATGTTCATAAACAATAAAATAGCTACTTATTTTTAAATAACGTAAAGGAACACAGAAACATAATGTGTTATACCTTAGGCAAAATCCATTAGGTTAGGGTGGCTTTGTGGGTTGACAGGGGAGGGTGTATTCCAAGGCTTGGGAACAGTATAAGCGAGAGGCAGACCACATTCAGGGAACATTGAGTTAGTGAATATGACTGCCAAAAGGGAGGCACAATAGTCCTGAAAGTAGAGGTTTTAAAAGATTAATGTGAGCCGGGGGTGGTGGTGCATGCTTGTAATCCCAGTATACTTGGGAGGCTGAGACTTGAGGATGCGGGTTCGTGGTCAGCCTCAGCTACTTAGTGAGGCCTCTGCAACTTAGTGAGACCCTGTTTCAAAAAATAAAGAATAAAAAAATCGGGCTAGGAGTGTAGCTTGGAGGTAGAATGCCCCTGGGTTCAATTCCCAGTATCGCCAAAAAATTAAAAACAAAGATTAATGTGGAGGTGGAGTCCAGGGAAGTGGGAGGAGAAAAGTACAGGCAGGGAAGCTAAAAGGTGAGGTGGGCAGAAAACAGCCTGGGACTTCTTCAGTGAACAGAGTCATGGGCTAGTCTAGCACAAAAAGTAATAGTACTAATGAGAAAGCCAAGGAAGGGAAATCAGCAGTCAGTCAAGAAGCTGCACAATAAGCTACGGAGAAAGGGTTTTGGAGGTGGTTGGCATCCTCAGATTCTACCCAGAGGTCATGGAGGAAACATCCGGGAAGCAGCTCAGGACTTAGCCTTCAGGGCTGCTGTGGTGAGAGCAAGTAGGGAGGAAAAAGATGTAGGTGGTATGTTCTGCACAGTGATGAAGAGATACGATGGTTGGGTGTTCAAGGTGGCCAAGGATAGAATGAGTAGCGAGGGCAGAGCAGCAGGGAAGAGGAAGACGAGGGATCAGAGGGATGAATACGCACAGAGGAGCTCAGCCCTTATCACCTCAGTGTGGCCAGGTCCGGAGCGAGTCCACCTACAGACGGGCTGAGGGCAGGTGTACAGTGAGGCTTTGCAGGACTGCAGGAGACCAACTCATCGTAGCTATGAGGCTGAATGGGGGCCCAGGGGCTCAGGAGGTATGGCTTCCCTCTAGGGGGATGAGGGTCTGGTCTAGGCAGGGGATGGAGCAGCTAGCAACCTGAGAGAGGGGTCTCCGGGCCAGGTGTGCTGCAGCCTGTGAAGGTGAGGCCAAGGAAGCTGGAATGTGGCGAGGCCACCGTGTCACCCAGAGGCTGGGCTCCACAGAGGGGACACTGGCCTGGAGCAGGAGTCAGACAGACGCTGTGCCCCTAGCATGCACGCCTTGGCATTTGCTGGCATATTGGAGTCTCTCCCCTCACGATGCATCACTATGAGTCAAATCCATCTTCTCCTCCCCCGAGATCCACCTAGCAAGCCACCTTATAGCCTCAAATACATGAAGGTGCCTACCTACTACTAGCCTCAGTCTATCCTTCTCCCTTGGCCTTGTTAACCCCTACAAGCCCTTCCAACCTCAGGACAGATGTCACCTCCTAATGGAAACCCTCCTTCCTTGACCCCACCCAAACAAGATCCAATTCCACCACTCCTCTCTCTCAGAGCACCTTGTCCTTATTCTCCAGAGCGCCTCTTAATATGTTTATTACACTCCTAATCATGCACCGTGTTTTATAATTGCACTGTGAACATCCATGTCTACTATCATAACTGTAAGCTCCATGAAGGCAGAGACCTTTCATTTTTCACGATTATTCCCTCTCTGCTAGCATGGGGGCTGGCCCTGAGTAAACACTCAGGATGTCCTGTCACATAGCAGGTAAACTAGTTGGCTCTAACTATTCCCATGCCCTGCTCTCTCCTGGACTGGAAGATGGGCTCTGAAGGGGAGACTGCCTAGTATCTGTAGTTCAGGTTCTTGATACCAAGGAGTACTTGGCCAAGGAGGGAGAAAGAGGGAAATAAGACTTCTCAAAAAGGGGTGAATGGAGCCAGGTTCGCGGCCAGCCTCAGCTACTTAGTGAGGCCCTCCGCAACTTCGTGAGACCCGGTTTCAAAATAAAGGATAAAAAATAGCGCCGGGAGTCTAGCTCCGAGGTAGAATGCCCCTGGGTTCAATCCCCGGTACCGGGCAAAAAAAAAGGGGGGGGGTGAAGAATACAGGGCTGAGGGGTGATCTCCACTACCACTGAGGTACTGGTGAGAAATTATCAGGTACCAAACTTAATGTAGGCACTTCACCAAGATGGCCTCACAATACCCCTAAAGTGAGCCAAGAGATGGGTTTTCCATGGCAGGCTTGTAGTGCCTGACAGCTACAAGCCTGGAGGACCCACCGCACGGATGGTAGCAATGACGGCAGGTGGCATCATTGTGTGCTGACTGTATTCCAAGCCTGACATAAAGTGTTCTCTAGGCATCATCTTGTGGTGTGTCCCTCCTGCAGGCTAAGTGTTAACGTTACCTCCAAGCTACGGCTGAGGGAACAGAGGCTGGCTGGAGAGGTAAATGATGCGTCTGGTCCTAAAGCTAGGAGGTAAGAGAAGAGTCCCCCAGGTCTGTGGGACTCCCGAGCCAGCATTAGGCTGTGATGGAGGAGATACTCAATCTGTAGAGAAACCCCATGGTGACGACAGATCAATAGTTGACAAAGGGCACTGCAGATGGACAGGAGACACAGATGACAGCAGCTGTCCTTTCCAGCTGACAAAGCCTGCCTGGGGGGGGGGACTCTGGAGAGCACAAAAGGGCAGGTGCAGGTGGCTAGAGGGGTCCAGGTGTGGCCTCCACGGCCTCGGCGGTGGGAAGGGGCACCGGCCGCCTCCAGAGGGGACTGGAATGCTGGGTTTGCCACTGCTTGAGTCCTTTTGTCTCATGTCCTCCTTGCCCATGAATAAGACCCTAAGCAGGTCCTCCGGCCCTGAGCCTGACACACACAGGGCTGCCACAAGATAGCACCTGAATTTAAATCAGGCCAAATTAGTGCTATTTCTGCAGGTGTCTGTGCTGCGACTTTTTTTCTCTCCCTCTGCCTGGAGGAGGAAGAGAGGGAGAAAGTGAGCAGCCTAGCAGCGTGCCACATCGGGGCCAGAGCCGCAGCTGGATAGCCCCCACCACTTCCCCGGCCAGTGGGGCTGGCCCTGTGAACTAGGAACCCCCAGGGAAGCTGCAGGGTCTTCCCACCTTCCAAGAAGCCATTTCCACGTAGAGAGCTCTGTTCATTAGGCACAGGCACGGGTACCTCTTGGCAGCTGCGTCTCCAGAAGGAAAGGGCAGACAGGAGTGGGAGATGGCATGCCTGGAAGGGGGTGCATGCAGGTAGGGAAAAGAGGGGGCGTGAGACATGATCATGGAGAATGTTCACCTGGGGCCAGCGACTGCTGCACTCCAAGGCTGGCCTGTGGAGCTGATGGTGAGGCTTCCAATGCCTGTGACCCAGGAAGAATGCATGGTCCTGAGGTCACCCTGTACCCGTCCCTTCCTGTCATATGAATAGCTCTTAACCAGACATTGCTGGGACCATGTCTAGCTTCAGCTGGGACCCTAGGGTGGAGCATGTGCCTGCTAACAATTTCTCACCCACAGTGCCCAGGGGACCATCCAACTCACCTTCTCTCTTGGCTAAGCTGAACAAGGGCAGTGAGGGAAGGAGATGCTATTGGTCGGAAGGGGAGCATGCCTGTGCCTTCTTTTTGCGTGGAAGCTTTCTGTGTGGATGATCAGTTCTCCATGCTGGGGATTAACCAGGGAATAGGACAGAGGTGGAGCTGCCCTCTTGGAGATTAGTATGAGATTGAGGAGCCAGTAGAAAGGGGAAGGAACTTGGAAAATACACCACAGGGAAGGAAGGAGAGTGGGGATCCCACAAGAAACAGAACTGGCAGGAGAACAGGATGAGACACACCCAAGGGTGGAGGCTGAAGGGCCCATGTATCTGTTTTCCTCAAGGGAAGGGTGCCAACATCCCCTGGGCAGGGCAGGTCTATATGGCATGTTGTAACTAACCCTTCCCCATCAGGTAGCCCTGAGCAGGGGCCGATCAGACAATCCCAGGTTTCTCAGCCTTGCCTATGCCTTGACCAATCCCCTCCCCCCATAATCAGCAGCTCTTGAAGAAATAGTTTGTGGGTGAGCAGGAGTCCATGGTGAGAAATCTGAAGACGTTCTCTGTCTCATCAGGAAGCCCTCACTGACTGTCCCCTCTGCTTCTGGTCCTCCCTAAACTCTCTCCACTTCTCTCTATTACATCATATTACACACCTCTCCCCCTGCCCTCGTTGTCTATCTTCGCTGCGAACAGGAGCTATCTGAGGGCAGGGATGGTGTGTCTAGCACTCAGCACAGGGCCCAGAAAACGGATCCTGGAGTAAGGGGGCGAGTGAATGAAGAGCATTCCCTCTTATCCTCACACGCAAGCCAATTCATTTTGCCAGCTGGAAGAGGTCAGGCATGGAGGCAGTCACTTTGGAGGACAAGAGGAAAATAACAGGGTGGGGGAGGGCCCTGACCTCCGAGGCTTTTCCTGCTCCGAAGTCCCTTAGGAACCTGCTTCATAAATACTCACTTAGCAAGACATTTAAAATGCTATTGATTTCTCTCCTCCAGAGGAGAGGTGAGACAGTGATAGACACGGTGAGTAGTTAGCAACAATAAACCCCATCTACTCCCCAACCAAAAGTTATTTCCCTTTCAGATTCCCAGCCTGGCAGCCCTGGGAGAGAGGCAGCTCGCTAATGGAGGCAGTCGCTAGAACCAGCAGGTGCTATGGCTCCGATAGCAGCAATTAGAGGCTTAAGCTCCCTTTTTCTAAGAGACAATGAAAAATAAAGCTGATTCCCAATGTACACTCTCGGCTTGTAAGCCATCTTTCTCCCCTGTTTAGGAAGAAAAGACAGAAGCCCCGCCTGCTCTGCTGGGAGCCATGCTCACGAGCTTCTGGTCCATGCCAACGCATCGTCCACGATGGCTTCAAGCACTTTCTAGATGCCAGGCATGGAAATAGGTATCGGGGGCATGGAGGCACATAAAACCATGGGCCTGGCCCCTTGTGGCCTAGCCACCATATGTGTAGAAAACATGCACACAACACATGCTACATCCAGTGGGTGCCACCCAGGAGTCCTGTTCCATGGGAGCAAACCTTCTGCAGTCTTTGTTGCTTGGGTCCCCGCACTTAGCCCAACAGTTATCTCACAGTAGGTGCTCAGTCAACTTTGAATTATTTTCTGTATTGGCTAGGGTAATGGAGGCTCCATCTTAATATCTTTGTAGTTTAGTCATAGATTCCCAAGCTTATTTGCTTACCACCTCTTTTCAGAAAAAAAAAAAAAAATCAGTGCTACTCTGTGGCTTCCGCCATCCCCTTATTTTTATTCAACACCCCTGAATTGTATTTCAGGGTATTAGCATCCCCCTGGATCCAGGAGCATCACTGATTTTTGGAATTTGTGGTTAGAATAATAGAGTCATAACCATCCATTGTTCCCTCCAACTGAGACCAGCATGATCTGCAAGCATATTCTCCCTGGGCCTCATTTGCAGGTTTCTTTGGGGTGGGCTCTGCCCCTTGAACTCACAGGAGTCCCTGACCTTAAGAAAGTTTTCTGATACATAAATATGCATTGGAAATAATGGAGAAATGAAGTTTCAGAAACTTTAGTCATCCATTCCTGATGTTAGAGGCTGAGGCAAGGTGAACAGAGAGAGAGAGAAAGAGAGAGAGAGGTGACTGAGAGGTGCCAGTCTCATTTGCATTGGTGGAGGGCTGCCAGTGCCTGCATTTACATATTTTAATGATCACGTAAATAAAGATTTGTGGCAGAGGCCACAGCAGATTTGTCGTGGAATAGAAAAACACCTTTGGAAAACTAGGTATTAGGAAATAGCAGATGAGTGGAGATGTGTGTTCTTGCCTGGGGGTGGAGCTATCTCCCCTGTGGCCCTGTTACGGGTAAATGTTGGGGAGAAGCCACCAGGATGGGGTTGCAGAAGGAAATGCCCCTGAAATCTCTCTCTCCTGTTTTGACACAGAGAGGGCGAGACAGTAAAAGGTGCTATTCAAGATCCATACTTCACTCCATCAACTCCTGGGGATTCATGGAAGATCTCACCAGATGCTAAGTTACTCAGTCTTTGGGGAAATCTGCACCTCTGAATCCCTTACTCTCTCCTTGGACTCCCCCATACAGGATGTTGGCATCTAGTAGGGAAGAAGCAAGTGGATGATAATGCCCTGAACCAGGCCTGGGGCGGTGTGAAGATGACTCCTGCCCTTTCCTCTCCTCCTACAGAAATCTGAGTGCCAAGCTATCAGCTGACAGGTGGCCTGAGAGTGAAGTGGAGGAGGGGGGAGTGTAATGGGAGACTCGAGTAGAGAAGAAAGGAGGCAGGAAAGGGAATATCTACTTAACGCCAGAACAACAATAATAAAAAATGGTAGGTGAGGCCGAAGTACAACCATGACAGGCTGTGCTTCTAAAGAAACTAGGCTAGGCCCAAGTTTCTGTTTCTCAGAAACCAAACCAATAGTTCCAAGAGATGTTCTCACGAAAGCCACTACTCAGTGGGGCATGTCAGAACAATGGTAGGGCCTCCTTTGCTTTTAAACCAATAGTCCCCAACTTCGTTCTCACGGAAACCACCGCTTGGTGGGGCCTATCAGAACAATGGTGAAAAGTCCCTAACTTCCTCAGGTGTGATGAGCCAATCAGTGAACTCCAAATACCCCTAACTGTTGCCAACTGTATATGTAACCAAAATGTATAAAAGCCTGAGTAATCTAGAGCTCGGGGTCCCAGGTGAAGACTCCACTGTGCTGGATCAGACTTGGACCCTAGCTCGAGCTAGCTAATAAAGTTCCTTTGCTTTTGCATTATCGATTGGTGGAACTGGTCTCTCACTTCTCCGAACACTCGAACCCGCAACCTTACATCAGGTGAGGAGTTTTTTAGTGGCTTTGAATTGCTTCCCTGTCCTCTGTGGCTCTGCCCACTTTTCACAGAAACAGTATTTTGGTGACACGGATTAACAGTGATATGAGCTGAGGATAGAACCTGTGGGTCGGGGCTACTTGAGATCAGATGAATACCATTACTTTGGTTTTCCCCGCTATTCATAATCACATGTTGCTTTGCTTATTTTTATGTTTATTATTAAAATTTAGTAGACCTATTAATTTTTACTCCTAGAAGTAAGATGAGAACAGAAACTATGTGCACGCATTTGCATCCTGAAATAGGTCTTGCATAAATTAAGAATCAATAAGGGTGTTGTGATTTTGATTTAATGCAAAGGACTCATGATGGAGCATGGGAAGGATGCTGGTATATGGACCTTTGTTTTACTATAAAAAGGTACAGGATGGTGTGGTTAATAAAGTCATGTGGGTTCTATACCAAGTCCCATTCTTGGTGCTTAACTTTGACTTTTTCACTCAAACCTCAAAACAACTCCATGAAGTGGTAATTTCCACTCCTCGGCAAAGAAATAAACTCAAACAGGTAAAGAATTTGCTAGAAGTTATCCAAGTAGTAGTTTCTAGACTGAACTTCTCACCACGCTGCTTTTCTGCCTGCCACTCTTTCTAACAGGGACATTCTGCTTACACCGGAAGCCTAGGAGAACAGGGGAAACCAGAAGCGTGTACAGACAAAAGAAAGTAAGACTCTGAGATCCCCAAGGACCTCAGTGACCATGACCATGCTAGCAATCCATTGAATGCTTCAATTTCAGTTACTGCTTTTCTTCATTATTATTCCACCCTGTATGCTGCCTTTTGCAGAAGACACAAACTGGGTGGTGGATTGCGACCACAAGCCCTGCCACCTTTCTGGCTCCCCTTCAAATCCAGAGCATCCATGAACCAGGTCCCTCAGCCCCATAGGCAAGCTCCACACCATCAGCAGGCAAGGCTTTGCTAACGATGGCCCCAGGGAGGAGCAGCCCTGGCATCAGGCCCTAAGAATGTTTTAGCCTGTAAAGCCTCGGATGCTGGGAGCTTCTGCTGAGCCACCACACTGCACAGGCTCTGCAGGGAAAAAACAGAACAGCCCAGTCAAAGGGAACATGCCAGGCACCCGTGGTGATGGGCATCCATAGGTGTACAGGTGGCTGGCTCTCCACCTGAACAAGCTTCTCTCTCATGCCAGCCTTCCTCTGGTTAAGTTACAACCAAATATCACCACAGGCAGCCCGCTCATTGTTCCTACACTTTGAAGAGCAATAAAACCAGCTGCAGGCTTGGGGCTGCCAAGACTATCTTCCAGGAAAGCTTGCTGAAGGTTAATGTGGAGCTGTCCCACACAGCTGGATTTTCACTGGGTTTCTCTCATTCCTCCTACACCGAGTGCCCAGCTCTGGCTGTGTCCAAAAGCTGCCCCATGCCTGCTGGATGGCGATGCCAACAGAGGATGGGCGTTGAGCCTGGAGCTGAAGGGACTGTCAGTATGGATCGGCTTCCAGCTGAAGTGGGTCCACCCAGCAATCCAAAGAGGCAGACAGGATGGTGTTAATAGCAGGCTAGCGCTTCATGAGGGCTTGTACAACTGTTCTAATGCCTCCCGATGAGCTCCATCTGCTGCCAATCCACACTGGGCATATGTCGCCTCGCCTAGCACTGCATTGTGGCTGGAAAAATCATTTAAAAGCATGCATGCATGTGCCTTGCAGAGAAGAGACAAATGCTGGAGATAATATCCAAACAAATTTGGGAAGAAGGGAAGGCAGGTGGGGACAGCATTCTGCAAATACTGATCCACAAGATGCACAGGGGATGAATACTCCTGCGACTGCTGCTAGCTCCCAGTGTCTTGACAGTACCAGGACAGAAAAGTGACCCATGAAAGTTTTTCACTGGTTGGAGCCTGAGCGGAACTTATTTCGTGAACTGTTTTTCTTATTTCTGTATGGAATAAGAAATAACTTTATCTCAGCTTCATTCAAGTAAGAGCTATAGTTCACCCCAATCTCTATTTTTTTTCTTTTTGTTAAGAACCATCAATTTTTCAAACCTTCTCAGAGCTCTTCAAATCAATCACCATCATTAGGAATCAGTTGTGTCTTGGGAACCACAAGTGTTGACCATCTTGTGAGAGATGCTGAGGCACAATGGCCCACTGAGATGGCCACACCCAGCCATCTGTGACTCGCTCAGGGGCCCCAGCACTTTCCCCACTGTTTTCTCGGGCAGTCAGTAAGCGATAGGAGAGGACCTACTATGTGCTTGGCCAGCACTGGATTACTCAAAGTACATGTTTCAGGCAAAATGGCTAGGACCAAACATATATTTTTTTTTAGAAAAAGTATTTTATATGCTGGGAATGGTGGTACATGCCTGTAATAGAAGTACTTGGGGGACTGATACATGTTCAAGGCCAGCCTCAGCAACTTATTGAGACCCTGTTTCAAAATAAAAAATAAAAAAATATTTAAAGGGCTGGTGGTATAGCTCAGAGGTAGAGTGTCCCTGGGTTCAATCCCCAGTGCCTCTCCAAAATTATATTTAACTTTTACCAGAGCATTATTATTATTTTTTTGCAGTACTGGGGATTGAACCCAGGGGCATTCTACCTCCAAGCTACACCCCCAGCCCTCTTTTTTATTGTTTATTTTGAAACAGGGTCTCACTAAGTTGCGGAGGGCCTCACTAAGTAGCTGAGGTTGGCGGCGAACCTGGATCCTCCGGTCTCAGCCTCCCAAGTACTGGGATTACAAGTGTGCGCCACCACGCCCAGCTTTACCAGAGCATTATAATTACTGAAGAAGAAAAACAAAGTAGAAAAGTTCATACTGCAAGATTTCTAGGCTTACATAAGGATATAATAATTAAGGAAGTGTGGTAATGGTGAAAAAAAGACATATTAATGGAACAGAATAAAAGACTGACATATGATCCAAACAGATAGAGTCAACTCACTTTTTTAAAAGGCACAAAGGCAATTCAATGAAGAAAGGATAATCTTTTCAATAAATAGTGCTGGAACAACTGAATGTCCAAATTCAAAAGAATGAACAGAGACCGTACACCTTACACAAGAATTATCTGAAAATGGATGATAGCCCTAAGTATAAGCTGTAAAATTATAAAATATGCAGGAAAAAATCTATGTGACCTCAAGCTTGGTGATGAATTTTTAGATACAACACCAAAAGCACAACCTATGAAAGAAAAAATAGGTAAGCAGCACTTTATTAAAATTAAAAACTTGTGCTCTGTGAATGATCCTGTTAAGAGGACCCAAAACGCAAGTGACAGTCTAGAAGAAAATATTGGCAAAATAAATATCTGATAAAGGACTTAGATCTCAAACACGAAGACTCTTAGAACTCAAGAGCAAGAGAGCAAACAACCCAATTAAAATGTGCAAAATATATGAACAGACACCCACCCAAGTAAGATGGGAAATAACCATATGAAAAGCTCATTTGTTAAGGAAATGCCAAATAAAACAAGATGCCAAGCCATTGTTATTTCTTACGCCCCCCCAAAAAAATAACCCCAAACTAAAAACATAACAATACCAAACATGCAAGGCAACTGACACTCGACTGTGGTGGTGGTGACACAGTCACAGCCACTGCGGCAGTTTCTCATAAAGCTGAACAACCTACCACACGATCCAGCAACAGTATTCCTAAGTCTTTACGCAAATGCTTTCAAACTTATAGCAACACAAAAAGTTGAACTCGAATGTTTATATCAGCTTATTTATGATCAACGAAACTAGAAATCAGATGTCCTTAAATAGGTGGTAAACAAATTATGAAATATTCATACAATGGAACACCATTCAGTGATAAAAAACTGAGCTATCAAGATACAAAAAGACATGGATGAATCTGAAATTAATATTTCCAAGTGAAAGAAGTTAGTAAAAAAGAGTTATATGATTATGGTTCCATTTATATGACATTTTGGAAAAGGTAAAACTATTAGAGAAGGTAAAACAATCAGTGGTTCCCAGGGAAATGAGGTGGGCGAAGGTAGAGTAGTTGAAGGATGGAACACATAGAATTTCCTTAGAGTGGGGAAATAGTTCCTGTGATACTGTAAAGGTAGATAATGTGACCCTATGAATTTTTCAAAACCCAGTGTACTTTATAGCACAAAGAGTTAACATTTTCATTAATGAAAATTTAAAAAATAATAATTCAGGAGGCCAAAGGTTCCTAGGATGAAATGTGTAACATGATAAAACAATCTAAATGTATTACAGAGGTGCTGACCTGAGTTGAGCAGCTTTGGGAATTAATGGAAGCTATAAGACTACAAGCAAAAGGACCACACATAAGCACGGTACTCTAGCTGACAAAAGTCGTTCCTACGGAATTAGAGATTAACAATTTGGTACAACTGTACATTCATAGTGGAAATGAGGAATTTAGTAAATGGATGATGAGTGGTAGAAACCAAGATTTTCACTGCTGGAATGGGGCCATATGGAGGCCACAGGGATCCATGTGATAATGGATTAGTGCTGGATTTGTAAGTATGATAGAGACATCATATTTAACTTAATTCAGATACAGGTGGATACATATTGAAGAATTTATATAGGTGTAGTATATTTATATATCTATAGGTATGTGTGTGTGTGTGTGTGTGTGTGTGTGTGTGAGAGAGAGAGAGAGAGATTAGTAAACACACATATTTCTTTGCTCTGCAATGACATTCCAGTACCGATGAGCACACCTAGTGTCCAGATCTTGGTTTCTAATACCATTTCCCAATAGAAGGAACCAGAGCTGCTTAAAAAGAGTTGATTCTATGGCTGGGATAAGGAATAATACAAGATGAGCCTGGAGGATCTTGTAGCACAAGAGATTAAAGAAGTGCTCAAAAATAAGCCAGTAAAATAAACTACAATGAGATTATGTTGAAGGGACACAGGACCAAGAGAAAGAGCTCCTGGTAGCCAAAAACCAGTACAATTTGAACAACAAAATCTTAGTATTGGATTAATGGCCTCAAGGATAAGTGTCCACGAATCCATATTTATATCAGACACTCTACCCTCAAGTGTCTACAGAAGGAGATAAAGCATCACCTACTCTTTTAAGTATGAGCAGTGTGTAGTGACTGTCTTCCAAAGAGTATGATATGAAAAGGGAGAAAAAGGAGTACCTTTACAGTGGAGAAATTGGACAAGCACTACCTCAGCTGGGTCACTGAGGTTCACATCAACAGAGGCAAGTTTGAGAGAGTAAGTACCCTTAACATGATGTGATGACAATGGTATTTTGTCCCTGTGGTGTTCCTCCTCAACACCCAGTACCCCAGTCTAATCATGATGGTAGCTTAAAACAAACCCAACTGAGGGACATTTGAGAAAGTAAATAATCCCAGTACTCAAAATGTTCAAGGTCATCCAAAACAAGGCAAGGGCGAGAAATGCCCAAGAGACATGATGACTAAATGCCACATGGTCTCCAAGATGGGATCCTGAAACAGAAAACAGAAATTTGATAAAGAATGAGGATATCTGAATTAAAATATGGACTTTAGTTTATTCTAATGCATTGATGTTGGTTCATTAATTGTGGCAAATGTACCATGCCAATGTTAAGTTGTTAATAATGGGGGAAATGGATACAGGGTAGTATCTGGGAATTTTATGTACTGTTCACAACATTTCTGTAAATCTAAAACTTTTCTTAAAAAAAGGTTTAAGTGAAAAAATAAGTAATGAAGTGATGACTCTGGTAAATAGTAGAGCTTTGTTGGGAAGCAGTTTTGAAAAACAATGCTTTAAAAGCACGAAGAATGTTGGAGAATTGACCAAACCAAGGAAGTGAGGAAGAAATAGATAAGGATTTCACCAGGCCAGTCACAGAGGGACAGGCTGTGCAAAGGCCTTCACAGTCCTGAGGCACATGTATGCACCAGCAAAATGAAAGATTACCGTATCATGGGCTAAGGAGCCAATAGTATTATTTACTCTATCCTGGAAGTTGTCACCAAAGCATTAAACACAAAAGGAAGCATAGCATATATATAGATAGCAGAGTGAAGTGCCTAAAATACCAGACCTAAAAGCATACCCATGTTCATAGCAGCACAATTCACAGTGGCCAAATCATGGAACCAACCTAGATGTCCATCAACAGATGAATGGATCACAAAATTATGGGAAATACACACAATGGAATTCTACTCAGCAATAAAGAAGAACAAAATAACAGCATTTGCAAGAAAATGGAAAGATCTGGAGAGCATTATGTTAAGCGAGATTAG